>JAJJMF010013698.1:0-14441 GCA_022058775.1 Vitis hybrid cultivar | reverse complement strand
ATGAGTTCCTTTGTCAAAAACTTAAGGTTTAAAAGAAAATAAAATTTGTTTTGAAAGTGGTGTTTAAAACTAAACTAACATAAAACTAAGTAAAAATGGAAGAAAGAAAGTTTCACGGAGCTAGAGGTTGCTAGGATCAAGTTCAAAATGCAAAGTGGGAAATTCCGGATTTTTCTTCTCGCATTGGGGACAACAACATAAAGGATGGTTGTTTCCCGAACCGGTATAGGTTTAAAAATGAAGATTTAATCCATAAAAAGTCAATAGAAATGGTAGTCAAGTTCCATTAATGGCTTTAGACACTATGGGTCTTCACCTTGAGCCACTTTCCAATGGCTTGTACATGATAACTAATGGACTAATATGGATCTAGCAATAAGTATCCACAGAGACCTGAAGCTTACCATGTATTGGCCATTCAAAGTGATTCTAAGGTATTTAAAGCAAAACTTTAGATTTAAAAGCCATTTATGAACTCCAACTACCTGTATTTAATGCACGAGAGTTTTCCACTTTAGCATCTGGACTTTTCACCTAGCTTCCTTCACTCCAAGAAACCAAAGGTTTAGCCTCTCATCCTCTGAGAAAACATCCTCAGAGGTTGTTTGGCTTCCAAGAAAAAGAAAATAGTAGAGAGAAAAGGAAAGCAAAGAGAGCCCTGTATTTTACTAAGTGTCAAATATACAATGTGTCCGTCTCGGGTTCGAGAGGTGATTTCCACCCCTTATATAGTCTTTACAAAAGCAAAGCTTGTGATTGGCTAATTACAGGGATAAGAAAGAAATTTACATCAAAAAATACAAAAGAAAAGATCTAAAGTGGAGTCGGCATAACAGAGGAGAATTCGCACCACGCATGGGCTGGTGCGAATTTCGCACAAGGAGGAGGTGTTGTGCAAATTTCGCACAAGCTTGGAGCAGTTGTCTTCCGAAGGCCATATCTCCCTCATTTCAGCTCCAAATCTTACACGGTTTGAAGCGTTGGATTTTTTACTTTCTGAGCTTTGAAATGGTATATATCATGTAGAAAATGGACTTCGGGAAGTACTCCAAAAGTGTGAAGGAAGACTGCAGCTGTTGTCCTCTGTTTTCTTCATTCTGTTTGTTTTTCCTCTTTGCTTCTCTCCTTTACTTGGCTTGTCTTAATGATCCAAAAAGATGTCAAAACACTAAAACTAGCCACAAATATGATTAGAATTCATTGCTAGGTCCTTAACATGCCAATTGGAATAAAGATGGAGAACTACTATACAAAAGTGCTTAAAACATAATGAATTAAAGGTGCAAAATAACACTTTTTGGGTAGTAATCACTCCCCCCAACTGACACATTGCTAGTCCCTGAGCAATGAAGGAGAGAAAAATAAAGAAAAATAGATAATATAATAATTTACAAAATCATGCTGATCACTCCAAAAAATAATCAAGTGGCATGATTGGATCAAACTCTCACATGGTAAGTCAAGGATATAAAACTCAATCATCAACAAGAGTCATCAAATAACTTTCCTATCACAACATGCAAAGAGCGGGCATTATGCAAATTTGAGTATCAAAATAATTTCCACTTCCAAAGGACCAACTCTTAATCTTCCACAAAAATCTAAGTGTTAAGGTGCTTAGTTTCCAGTTATAGTATGTCAAACTATATTTTCCCCCCAACTAAGGTTTTTCTCTAACTTTAGCAACACTAACTCACATATAAAAGGCTAAGAACGCACCTCTTTTTTTTTTTTTTTTTTATATATATAAATACTCCACCCATCCACCCATGTAACGAGCAGTGAGGTCGGTGACTCCCAACCAGTAAAGGCTTAGGGCACCAGGCTTTAAAGATTTTCACCATATACCCCTCGGACCTTGCTCGGATTTCAAAGCAAGTGAAGCAAAATTTTTTTTTTTTTTTTTTTTTTTTATAAGTCACATTGGCCTTTTATAAGGTGTCCCAACACTAATAGAATGAAGTCAATGGCACCAAGTCGAAAATTTCCTAAGTTTAGGGGGTGAGAAAGTTTTCCATCTTATAACTGGAATCTAATGTATTCAGTGTGTGAAAAGATTAGAGTGGAAGGCTTAAGATTGAAATCAAAAGGAGCTTCAACAATTTATCAACTTTAATAAGCATAATACAAACTCTGAGACTATGGCAATAAGATAAGAATTTAATTTCTCCCATTTACTTTTGAGAATTTATCTTTGAGAAAACAAAGAGAGTTTGCAAAAATTTGTTAGCAAAATAACTTAACCAAAAATTCAACAAATTACTTCCTCAACTCTCCCCCCAACTAAGATGAACATTGTCCCCAATGTTCCAAAAGCAAGTGATAATAAAAGGGAGGAAGTGATACCTCCTGATAGTAAGGGACTCTGAATGGACAGGAGAAACCACATGTTGCATAAGAAAAGAAAAATCATAAGAGTGATAAGTAGAGGAAATAAAAAGGAATAGCTAAAATACACAAAAAAAAAAAAAGATGTCTATATAAATTGAGAGAGTACAATATACAAGATAAACATGGAATACATCCAATCCCAGTATAAAAGCAGTCCAAAATATATAACACATCTAAAAACATAGAATATAGATACAAATCAAAAAGGACGAGGAGTGATCGTATGATCAAGTAGTAGGCTCCTCTAGTGGATAGGAGGGGTCCTTAGCTGCAACTGTGGAAGGTACCGCTACAGGTGGAGCTGGTGGCAAAAGACCGAGGTGCTGCTGAATCTCACGGAGAATGAGAGTCTGCTGGTCCTGTCGAAGCTGGAAGTGGTCCATCTGCTCCATAATAGCCGTCTGAGTAGTGGTCAGAGTTTGGAAAGAAGCGAGCAAGGCACGATACTCTGCGCCAGGGATAGTAATGGGCGACTCTGAGGTAGGAGGAACAACAGGTGGGGCGTCAGACGATGCTGTCTCTGGTATAGGCTCCGAGGGAGCTGAAGTGGACGGAGCAGGAGGGACTTCCCTTGGCTTGGGAAGTTCTGGGGAATGCTGATGGAGCCATACCTGATTCCATTGGTCAAGAGAGAAGCTCTCTCGACAATGGCAGCGGTGCTCAGAATAAGGGTCTGCAGGGAAACCCATATGCGCCAAAACATGGCATAGCAGCTGAGGGAAAAGTAAAAGAATGGTGTCTGCCCTAGTAAGACGCCGCGTATGTACCTTCTCCTCAAAATGGAGGAGGGCGACCATGATCAAATGATGGGGGCCAAAGTAGTAGCCCTCAGAGATACGGAATAATGCCTCTAGAATGGCCCCTCGCCTCTGCACTCTATGCTGAAGAGGAAAAAGAATGGCGCGAAGCACCACATCAACTAGGAGCATCCCAGGGGGAAGCTCCTTCCTCATAATGATCTTCTGGGAAGATGTCCCTCGAGATAGGATACGAACCATGTCCCACTCAGAAAGTGGGGCCTAGCGCCTAAAAGCAGCGGGATCTGCTGGTGCATAAGGGATATGGAAAGCATCAGCAATCTGTCTAGCCCCCAAAATACCCTGGCATCCATCAATGGTAAAATGGATCGAGGCTGGTACTGGGACGCCACGAGTAGTCATAGACTGGTAAAAGTCTAAAGCTACTCGAGGATAAAAGAACTGGGGCGGAGTCATAAAGGGTACAAGATGGTACCTCTCAAGTAGGCAATCCCGCAACTCAAGCTGCTGTCGCAAAATAGAGTGATCAAAATATGCCTCAACATGAAATGCTCTCGATCGGCAATCAGAGTTGCCCTCAATGGGCAAGCTGGCTATAGGGCGCCTAGTGGGAGGAGGTTGAGACTGTGAATCCCGAGGTGCTCTACAGGACTCTCCTGGCTCTAAAGTCTTGGCCTTCTTTGTAGGAGGACTCCTAGGTGGAATCTGAGTAGGGGCCACAGGCGTGGCAGATTCTCTCCTCGTATGGTATCTGCGCAGAGGGGCAGAATCAGGTAAATGTGGAAGTGCATCTAGTGGGACCTGCACAGGGGCAGCTCTCTGACTGCTCTGGGGAGCTGAGGCATAGCCTCTTCGGGTCTTAGGCATGAGGAAGCGACGAAATGAGGCTAAGAGGCTTGGGATTGGGGAGGGTAGGGATGGAGAAGCTCAAAAATTCGCACAAGGGAGGGTGTTGTGCGAAAATTTCGCAGAAGGGATAGTGTTGTGCGAATTTCGCACAAGGCAATGTGTTGTGCGAAAATTTCGCACAAGGCACTATTCACCCGCCCAAATGCAAAATTGTGGTGCTTTCAAATGGGAAAAATTCTTGGTTTTTGAGGGTGGGAAATGCTGGCTGAGGTAGGAAAGGAGTTTTTCATGGCGGCTAAGCTTGGAATTGGGAGCTTTACAAGAAGAGAATGAGAGATTTTGAAGCTCCCATAGCCGGCGGCAATGAGTTTCTCATGAAGAAATCGTGGCTTTGATGGCTATGTTTGAGGTTTTGATTTGGAAAAATCAAGGTTGGGTTTGGTTTAGGGATGAATTTGGAGTGTTGAGTGAAGAAATGAAGGGTTTTTTATGGTGGAAGGAGGAGAATGAGCTGAAGATGGAAGGTGCGGACTGTTGTGAATAGTGCTGGCCGCGGCTATGGAGTGAAGCTATGGAGATTGGCTGCCATGGTGGGGTTCATGATGAGGGATGATGAAGGAGAGGAGCTTAAGGATGGAAAGGGGTGATCGGAAGAGAGGTGTTGAGAGAATTGAAGAAGAAGAAGCTTAAAATTGAAGAGGAGAAAATGGCTTTTAAAGAGGAAGTGCGAATTTCGCACAAGGTGATGGGTAGTGCGAAAATTTCGCATTCCTGTGGTTCTCCAAGACAGAGAGCATGGTTTTGAAAATTGGCCACAAAAACGAATTCGCACAAGGATCGCACAAGGTTCGCATTCCTGTGATTTTCGCACTGAGATTTTGGGGAGGGACCGAGAGCATGCTTTTTGAAAATTGGTCACAAAAGAGAATTCGCACAAGGGGATGTGTTGTGCAAAAATTTCGCACAAGAGGAATGGGTGGTGCGAATTTTGTTGTGTCTTGGCTTTTCTCCCCTGTTTTCCCTTGTTTTCATTCTTCCAGCTTTCCTACCTACATGTTAACACAAAAAACCAATTCAAACCACATTAGAAAGAAATTAAAGTCAAAAATAAAAATCAAAACATGCATAAACACAAGAAAAAACACTAGATTAAACTAAAATCAACTAAAAAGAAAACAAAAAGAGGATGAACTTTTTAGTCTTTGAAGAGACTAAGTTCAACCATGAACTGAGTGTTTTCATGTTGGAGGTGGATCAAGGAGGATGAGTTCCTCCTTGTCTCGGGAAAATGATTCCAAATAGGGCTTGAGACGATGCCCATTCACTTTGAAAGTTCGAGTGCTATTGAAGTTGAGTAGTTCCACTACTCCATTTGATTGCACATCATGAATTATGAAAGGACCCGTCCACCTTGATTTCAATTTTCCCTGAAAAAGATGAAGCTTAGAGTCATAAAGCAAGACTCTTTGCCCCTTGGCAAAATTCTTCTGATTTACCAATTGATCATGCCATTTCTTTAACCTCTCTTTTGCAATTTTTGAATTGAGGTAAGCATCATTCCTCATTTCCTCCAATTCATTCAAATCCAAACATCTCTTCAACCCGAATCTTGTCAAAACCATGTTGACCTTCTTGATTGCCTACCATGCTTTATATTCGACCTCTACTGGAAGATGGCATGCTTTGCCATAAACAAGGCGATAAGGAGACATTCCAAAAATGGTCTTGTAAGCGGTCCTATAAGCCCATAATGAATCCAGGAGCTTAATAAACCAATCCTTCCTATTCACATTCACCACCTTCATCAGTATATTCTTGATTTCTCGGTTGGCTAACTCAACTTGGCCACTTGTTTGAGGGTGATAAGGTGTAGCTACCTTGTGCTTGACCCCATATTTGGCTAGAAGAGTCTCAAAAGGCTTATTGCAAAAGTGGGTTCCTCCATCACTGATAATGGCCTTAGGCACTCCAAATCTTGCAAAGATGTTCTCCTTGAGGAATTTAAGAACCACCTTATGATCATTGCTCCTACATGGGATTGCTTCTACCCACTTAGAGACATAATCCACTCCCACCAAAATGTAGGAGTGTCCAAACGACATTGGAAATGGTCCCATGAAGTCGATCCCCCGAACATCAAAGACATCCACTATCAAGATGGGGTTCAAGGGCACCATATTTCGGCGTGTTAGCTTCCCAAGCCTTTGACACCGATCACATCCCTTGCACATAGTGTGGGCGTCCTTGAAAAGAAAGGGCCACAAAAAACCTGATTGGATCACTTTCATAGCTGTTTTCTGGGAGGAAAAATGACCTCCACATGCACTATCATGACAATGGGATAGAATTCCTGATTGCTCTTGTTCAGGAACACATTTCCTTATGATTTGATCCGCACAATATTTGAAGAGAAAAGGCTCCTCCTAATAATAGGCATGGATCTGAGCAAAGAAATGCCTCTTGTCTTGGGCACTCCACTCACTTGGAACTTCTCCAGTAACCAAGTAATTTGCAATGTGAGAATACCATGGAGCTACCTCTATTGACATGAGAGACTCCTCAGGGAAGTCATCATTGATAGGTAGACCATGTGAGTCATGTGCTATCACAAGTCTTGACAAGCGGTCAGCTACCACATTTTCTACTCCCTTTTTATCTCGGATTCGGAGATTGAATTCTTGGAGCAAAAGGATCTATCTTATCAATCTTGCCTTGGCATCTTGCTTGGTTAGCAAGTAATTCAAAGCGGAATGGTTAGTAAACACCACTATAGAGGACCCTACCAAATAGGCACGAAACTTATCCAAGGCAAAAACTACAGCCAACAACTCCTTCTCAGTAGTTGTGTAGTTCCTTTGAGCCTCATTCAAAGTTTTGCTTGCATAATAAATCACATAGGGCTTTCCATCTTCTCTTTGCCCCAAAACAACCCCCATAGCAAGATCACTTGCATCACACATTACCTCAAAAGGTAATTTCCAATTTGGGGCTCTCACTATTGGTGCAGTTGTGAGGAATTGCTTCAGTTCCTCAAAACTCTTCTGACATTTCTCATCCCACACAAACTTGGTATCCTTTACCAAGAGTTCACAAAGAGGCTTTGAGATTTTTGAGAAATCCTTAATGAACCTCCTATAGAACCCGGCATGTCCTAGGAATTGCCTAATTCCTTTAACATTTGTGGGAGGTGGCAACTTAACAATTAGCTCCACCTTTGCCTTATCTACCTCAATGCCATTCTTGGAGATTATATGTCCTAAGACAATTCCTTGTTGTACCATAAAATGGCACTTCTCCCAATTTAGCACTAGGTCTTTCTCAATACATCTTTGGAGAACAGCTTTTAAATGCAACAAACACTCCTCATAAGAACTTCCATAAACAGTGATGTCATCCATGAAGACTTCCATGATGCGCTCCACCATATCACTGAAGATGCTTAGCATACATCTTATAAAGTTGCAGGAGTATTACATAGACCAAAGGGCATTCTCCTATACGCAAAAGTACCAAAGGGGCAAGTGAAAGTTGTCTTTTCTTGATCTTCCAAATCAATCTCTATTTGGAAGTAGCCCGAGTAACCATCCAGAAAACAGTAGAAAGGATGTCCTGAGACTCTCTCCAGGACTTGGTCCATGAAAGGCAATGGGAAATGGTCCTTCCTAGTCACTGAATTCAACCTCCTGTAGTCTATACACACCCTCCATCCTGAGGTAGTACGTGTAGAGACTTCCTCCCCTTTCTCATTCTGGATCACAGTAATTCTAGATTTCTTTGGGACTACTTGGGTGGGGCTCACCCACAAGCTATCTGAAATGGGATATATGATCCCTACTTGAAGTAGCTTCAGAACTTCACCCCTCACCACCTCTTGCATGTGAGGATTCAACCTCCTCTGGGGCTGCCTCACTGGTTTTGCATCTTCCTCCATATAGATATGGTGGGTGCACACCAAAGGGCTAATCCCTTTCAGATCAAAAATTTGCCATCCAATGGCTTTCTTGCATTTTCTGAGGACTCCCAAAAGACTATCCTCTTGATCACTAGTGAGAGTTGAAGAAACCACCACTGGACATTTCTCATCTTCCTCCAAATATGCATACTTCAAATCAATAGGAAGTGGCTTCAAAACCAGCTTTGGAGGGTCCTCCATAGCTACTCCTTGTGAGTCCTCCTTATTGAACAGTGGTAAGATCTCTCCCCGTCTTCTCCAAGGAGACATGATGGCTAGCACATCAGAGGGTTCAGGTAACCCTTCTTCAAGCACTCCAAAGCTTTCTTTCAAGCTCTCTTCTAAATTCTTGTCACAATGCTCTTCAACCAAGGTGTTGATCAAGCACACCTCCTCCAATCCTTTCTCCTCTTCTAGGTGAAGATGCCTCTTGCATAGGTGGAATATGTTTAATTCCAAGGTCATGTTTCCAAATGTGAGCTGCATCACCCCATTCCTACAATTGATGATGGCATTGGAGGTAGCTAGGAAAGGTCTCCCAAGGATGATTGGCACATAGTTTGCTTCCTTAACAGTGGGCTCAGTATCCAGCACCACAAAATCCACAGGATAGTAGAATTTGTCCACTTGAACTAGAACATCCTCTATCACCCCCCTTGGGATTTTTACCGACCTATCAGCAAAGGAGAGAGTGATGGTTGTGGGCTTCAATCCTCCAAGTCCCAGTTGCTTATACACAGAGTATGGAAGCAAATTCACACTTGCCCCCAAGTCTAGTAAAGCCTTCTCCACATGTGTCCCTCCAATGTTGATTGAAATGGTGGGACATCTCGGATCTTTCTACTTAACTAGAGACTTACTCTGAATGATAGCACTTACTTGCTCAGTGAGGAATGCCTTCTTGGTCACATGTAACCCTCTCTTGACCGTGCACAAGTCCTTAAAATTTTTTGCATATGTGGGGACTTGCTTGATCATATCAAGTAAGGGTATATTCACCTTCACTTGTCTCAAAACTTCAAGAATTTCTGATGAATTCTTGATTTCCTTCTTTCCATGTAAAGCTTGAGGAAAAGGGGGAGGCATATGTTTCTTCATCATATCCTCTTTAATCACTATCCTTGGCTCTTCTTCAATGCTTGATTTGGATGCACTTTTCTTCCCACTCTTCTCTTCTTGGTTATTGCTATCTTTAACTAAGGTTCTCTTTGACATGAGTTCTTCATCTTGCCTCACCTTAGGCAAGGGTTGATCAACCTCCTTCCCACTCCTCAAGGTGATCACAGCTTTGACCTCCCTCAACTTTGAAGACTCCCCATCTTGGGTTTCAACTTCATGAACACCCTTGGGATTTTGACTTGGTTGAGAGGGAAACTTTCCTTTCTCATTCACTGTGTTGAGGTTGGTAAGCCTAGAGATGGAGTATTGAATATTATCTATCTTCTGAGATAGATCATTTTGCATTCCCTGCATTCTCTTAATTTGAGAACTCTCAACATTTTCAATCTTTTGGTGCAATTGGGAGTTGGTTGCCTTTTGTTCACCCACAAAGTCACCCATGACTTTACTTAGGTTCACAATGGCTTGCTCCACTGAAGAGGTTTGTTGAGGTGCTTGGGTTTGGGCTTGTGGTTGGTATGGAGGTGGCCTCGGTCTCCAAGAAAAATTTGGATGGTTTCTCCAGCTTGAATTATAGGTGTTTCCATAAGGTGCATTGTTGTTAGGCCTAAATTGCCCCATAACATTGGCTTGATCACCTAACATCTCCCTCACAGCTGGCATGGTTGGGCACTCATCTACCACATGATCACATGATTGGCAAATGGTGCATGGCATGACATGGGCTTGTGTCTCGGAAATGGCTTGGATTTCATGCATATTTTTCAACTCAAGTTCTTCCAACCTCCTTGCCATTGTTGCCACCTTAGCTTTCATGTCCATGTCCTCACTTAACATGTACATTCCACCCTTTGGATTTTGGGTTGGTTGAGAGGGAAACTTTCCTTTTTCTCTTGAGTTGGGCTCATCCCATTCTCTTGACACCTCAGACACATAACTTAAAAAGTCCATGGCTTCTTCTGGATTCTTACTCATAAAATCTCCCCCGCACATGGTTTCAAGAATTTGCTTCATGGAGGAAGACATCCCATCATAAAAATAGCTCACCAAGAGCCATGTATCAAAGCCATGATGAGGACAAGCATTGATGGCCTCCATATACCTTTCCCAACATTCATGGAACTTCTCATTTTCTTTTGCAGAAAAGTTTGAGATTTGTCTCTTCAACCCATTCGTCCTATGGGTGGGGAAAAATTTCTTCAAAAATTCGGCCTGAAGATCAACCCAATTCCTTATGCTCCTTGGCCTTAAAGAATTAAGCCATATTTTTGCCTTGTCCTTCAAGGTAAAATGGAATAGCTTGAGTCTCATCAAGTCTATTGAAGCTCCTCCCTCTCTAAAAGTATTGCACACCTCCTCAAACTCCTTGATGTGGGCATATGGATTCTCACTCTCCATTCCATGGAAATTTGGTAGGAGGGGCACAATATGGGGCCTTATAATCAACTGCTCAAGAGGAGGTACGATGCATGAGGGTGCACTCATCCTTGGTGGGTGCATTCTATCCCTCATGGATAGATATGCATTTGGATTACCCCCTTGACCGTGTTGAGAATTCTGATCCTCAGGTGGAGGGTCCATGATGTTTACACGGATATCCAACTCTGTGTCTTGAGGATTCTCAATCCTTACTAATCTTCCCTTTTGGTCCCGAATCCAATAGGGCATGCACAAGTTACAACTTACTTGAAAACAAAACAAAGACAACAGAAACAAAAGAAAACTAGGAAAAAGTTAAGGTTAGAAAGAAAACAAAAATAAACTTGACAAAAGGAATTCTACAATTAAAAGAAAGGAAATGAAGTTAGTGAAAAAGGAATTCACCAAACTTGTGATGGAAATCACAAGTAGCCTCTAAAAGGTTGTATCACTGTATCGTGGCACCATCCCCGGCAACGACGCCATTTTTGATTCGTGCCCAGTCGGGTGTTTTAATAAAAAAAATATTTATAAATCCTATGACCTCATACTAGCGTAGCAAAGCTACTATAGTATAGCAGCTCTAGGGTCGAATTCTGGGATGGGTTTTCATTCTACCAGTGATATACTTAAGATTAGAAATTGAGTCTAATGAGTTCCTTTGTCAAAAACTTAAGGTTTAAAAGAAAATAAAATTTGTTTTGAAAGTGGTGTTTAAAACTAAACTAACATAAAACTAAGTAAAAATGGAAGAAAGAAAGTTTCCCGGAGCTAGAGGTTGCTAGGATCAAGTTCAAAATGCAAAGTGGGAAATTCCGGATTTTTCTTCTCGCATTGGGGACAACAACATAAAGGATGGTTGTTTCCCGAACCGGTATAGGTTTAACAATGAAGATTTAATCCATAAAAAGTCAATAGAAATGGTAGTCAAGTTCCATTAATGGCTTTAGACACTATGGGTCTTCACCTTGAGCCACTTTCCAATGGCTCGTACATGATAACTAATGGACTGATATGGATCTAGCAATAAGTATTCACAGAGACCTGAAGCTTACCATGTATTGGCCATTCAAAGTGATTCTAAGGGATTTAAAGCAAAACTTTAGATTTAAAAGCCATTTATGAACTCCAACTACCTGTATTTAATGCACGAGAGTTTTCCACTTTAGCATCTGGACTTTTCACCTAGCTTCCTTCACTCCAAGAAACCAAAGGTTTAGCCTCTCATCCTCTGAGAAAACATCCTCAGAGGTTGTTTGGCTTCCAAGAAAAATAAAATAGTAGAGAGAAAAGGAAAGCAAAGAGAGCCCTGTATTTTACTAAGTGTCAAATATACAATGTGTCCGTCTCTGGTTCGAGAGGTGATTTCCACCCCTTATATAGTCTTTACAAAAGCAAAGCTTGTGATTAGCTAATTACAGGGATAAGAAAGGAATTTACATCAAAAAATACAAAAGAAAAGATCTAAAGTGGAGTCGGCATAACAGAGGAGAATTCGCACCACGCATGGGCTGGTGCGAATTTCGCACAAAGAGGAGGTGTTGTGCGAATTTCGCACAAGCTTGGAGCAGTTGTCTTCCGAAGGCCATATCTCCCTTATTGCAGCTCCAAATCGTACACGGTTTGAAGCGTTGGATTCTTTACTTTCTGAGCTTTGAAATGGTACATAGCATGTAGAAAATGGACTTCGGGAAGTACTCCAAAAGTGCAAAGGAAGACTGTAGCTGCTGTCCTCTGTTTTCTTCATTCTGTTTGTTTTTCTTCTTTGCTTCTCTCCTTTACTTGGCTTGTCTTAATGATCCAAAAAGATTTCAAAACACTAAAACTAGCCACAAATATGATTAGAAGTCATTGCTAGCTCCTTAACATGCCAATTGGAATAAAGATGGAGAACTACTACACAAAAGTGCTTAAAACATAATGAATTAAAGGTGCAAAATAGCACTTTTTGGGTAGTAATCATCTCCTTGTAACCCACCTATCATAAGATTCCTTAGTCTTTAAGTAAGAACAAAGGGGTGAATAACCTCTTATATATAGTTTGTAATGAGAATGATATAGGATCTCTCGGGAGCTTGTTCTCAGAGACGCATCCTTTGTACAGTTTTGGGAAGGAAGTAAAATACAGAGCACTTGCTCTGCTTTTCATATATATTTTTGTTTTCTCGTTCTTTTTCTTTGTAGCCAATCAAACTCTGAGGATTTTTCCTCAAAGGATGAGAGGCTAGGCTTTTTGTCTCTTGGAGTGAAGAAATCCGGGTAAGTTTCCAAATGCATAAATTGGAAGTTTTGTTGTTTTAGTTTTTAATGAAGAGAAAGTGTGACCCGTTAATGGTTTTTATCTTTTTAGTTAACTTAAAACGCTTTTAAATCACCTGGGCCAACACTTGGTAAGGCAAGTGATCTCCATCCATTGAGATGCACTAGTTTACCTCTTACGAGCCTTTGGGAGGTGGTTTGAAGGTAGGATTTTCTAGAATAGCCAACACTTGGTAAGCTTTTGGACTCCACGGAGACATCCATTAGTTATCTCTTGCGAGCTTTTGATGGGTAATCCAAGGTTAAAGATCACCTTGAATGGCAAGTGCTAGGTGAGAGGCATGATTCATTGCAAGATGTATCAGTGAGAGGGAATTATTGTTTGAATCCATTAATGGGAAGCATTTGTACAACACCGGTTAGAGAATTAACTATATGTTAATTCTCTAATGCGAGGAAAAGAAACGAGTGACCGGAACTCCCTTTTTGTACAAGGAACCTGAGCCTAGTGATCTAAACTCCAAGAAACACTTTTTTTTGTAAGTAAAATCAGTTACTATTTTTGGTGAGTTTAATACCAAACCTTTTTCATTCAAACATCTTTATGTTTTCTTTTAAAGCTAACCTTGAAATGAAAAGGCACCAATTCAACTTTGAATTAATATCAATTGTGAAGTGAAAACCCATCCCAGTGAACGATCCTAGAGCCACTATGCTATAGTAGCTTTGTCTTTTCTACCCTAGTTCATGGTGTAATAGGTTAAAAATTTTGTTGATCACTCCCTCAATCAAGGAGCACCAGCTGGACATGAATCAGCTGAGACACTAAGTGGGCACGAATCATCACGATAATTCAATATCATTTTTGGTTTAGGACGCACCTATACGATCAATCACATCATTGTCCTGTCCTGTTTTCATCATAGAGCCCACTCGGTTAAATTGGTCTTGAAAGTTCAGTTTCGGTTTTGGCGTAGTTGTTGTCTTGTTTGGTTTTCGTTAGAGACGACACCCAATTTGATTTGATAAGAAAACTTAGTTTCATTTTCGACGTAAACCGCATATGTATGATCGCTCACAACATTTGCATGTTTGGTTCTTGTCATAGACAACACCCAGTCAAATGAATCACGACAATTTAATATCGTCTTCAGCATAGATCACCTATATGTTCAGTCGCATCATTGTTCTAATTGGTTTCTCTCCCAGATGACACCTTGTCAGATCAGTCATAACAACTCAATTTTGTTTTCAACGTAAACCAAACCTATATGATCGGTCATGTTGTTATCTTGTTTGGCTTTTATCCTATACCACACCTGGTTTCGATTTATCATGACAACTCAGTTTTGTTTTCGATGTACACCGCTCATGTACGATTGGTCACATCATTGTCCTCCCTAATTTTTATCACTGATGGCACCCGGTCCGATCGATCATGAAAACTCAGTTTCATTTTTTGGCGTAGACCACACCTATTTCATCAATCACATCATTGTCCTATTTGGTTTTCATCACATAATGTACCTAGTAAGATAGGTCTTGATAGTTCAATTTTGGTTTCGGCGTACACCAGATATATACGATTGATCACATCGCTTTCCTGTCTAAATTTTGTTACAGATCGAACTCAGTTTGATCGATCATTGATTCGACTCATGGTAGCTTAGCTTTAAAGGCGTATCAACAAAATT
>JAJJMF010013697.1:15376-28981 GCA_022058775.1 Vitis hybrid cultivar | reverse complement strand
ATATGGAGGAAGAAGCTAAACCAATTCGTCAACCTCAAAGAAGATTGTATCCTCATTTACAAGAAGTGGTGTGAACTGAGGTAATGAAGCTACTTCAAGCGGGTATTATTTATCCCATATCTGACAGCCCTTGGGTGAGTCCTACTTAAATGGTACCAAAGAAGTCAGGTATTACTGTGGTTCAGAATGAAAAAGGAGAGGAAATTGCTACACGCCTCACTTCAGGCTGGAGGGTGTGTATTGACTACAGGAAATTGAATGCTGTGACAAGGAAAGATCATTTTCCACTCCCGTTTATTGATCAGGTGCTGGAGAGAGTCTTTGGCCATCCTTTCTATTGTTTCTTGGACGGGTACTCAAGGTATTTCCAAATTGAAATTGATGTTGAAGATCAGGAGAAGACCACTTTCACATGTCCGTTTAGAATATATGCCTACAGAAGAATGCCTTTTGGTTTATGCAATGCACCTACAACATTCCAAAGATGTATGCTTAGTATCTTCAGTGATATGGTGGAGCGAATTATGAAGGTTTTCATGGATGATATCACCATATATGGAGGTACATTTGAAGAATGCTTAGTAAATTTGGAAGCGGTTCTTAAAAGATGCATTGAAAAAGACTTGGTGCTCAACTGGGAGAAATGCCATTTTATGGTACATCAAGGAATTGTCCTTGGCCATATCATCTCCGAGAAAGGCATTGAAGTTGATAAAGCAAAGGTGGAACTTATTGCCAAATTGCCATCCCCAACCACTGTAAAAGGAGTAAGGCAATTTCTTGGCCATGCAGGGTTCTATAGGAGATTTATACAAGATTTCTCTAAGCTTTCAAGGCCTCTTTGTGAACTTTTAGCTAAGGATGCCAAGTTTGTTTGGGATGAGAGATGTCAAAAGAGTTTTGATCAATTGAAGCAATTTTTGATAACCGCTCCAATAGTAAGGGCTCTTAACTGGCAATTACCCTTTGAAGTAATGTGTGATGCCAGTGACTTTGCTATAGGAGTTGTACTTGGCCAAAGAGAAGGTGAGAAGCCCTATGTGATCTACTATGCAAGCAAAACATTGAACAAGGCTCAAAGAAACTACACAACTACAGAGAAAGAATTGTTAGCTGTGGTGTTTGCTTTAGACAAGTTTCGTGCTTATTTGGTAGGGTATTTCATCATTGTTTTCACTGACCAATCGGCCTTGAAGTATTTATTGACAAAGCAAGATGCAAAAGCAAGGTTGATTAGATGGATTATTTTGTTACAAGAGTTTGATCTCCAAATCAGAGACAAGAAAGGGGTGGAGAATGTGGTAGCTGATCACCTTTCAAGGTTGGCTATAACACATAATTCTCATGTATTACCTATTAATGATGACTTTCCTGAGGAATCACTTATGTTGCTAGAGAAAGCTCCTTGGTATGCTCATATTGCTAACTATTTGGTTACTGGTGAAGTTCCAAGTGAGTGGAAAACGCAAGACAGGAAGCACTTCTTTGCAAAGATTCATGCTTATTATTGGGAAGAACCCTTCTGATAACCCGACTCTTGGTAGCTTGGCATGTAAGGGTATCAACAAAATTTATACCTAACGTCCTTACACTAAAGTAGCAAAGCTACTATAGCATAGTGGCTCTAGGATCGAACACTAGGAAGGGTTTTTACTTTAACTGGTGAAGTTCGGAGGATGGAGTGAACTTAATAAAAATTAGGTTAAGATGAAAACATAAAAAAATGAAGGTGTTGTAAACTAAACTAACATGAAAATAGGTTAAAAGATGGAAAAAGAAGTTTCTCAAAGCTTTGGATAGCCATGCTTAACTCACTGTGTAAAAATGGAGATTTTGGGACTTTTCACCTCGAGTTGGGGAAGCAACTAAGGTGATGCTTACTTCCCGAACCGGTATGAGTTTAACAACTAAGTTTTAGTCCTTGAAAACTTACAAAAAGGGTAGCTGAACCTCATAAATGCTCTTTTATTGATATAGGACATCTCCTCCACTTGCAATACAATGGTTCATAGGAGATAACTAATGAACGTCAGTGGATCTAACAATAAGAATCCACTGAGACCAAAAGGTTATCAAGTATTAGCCATTCAAAGCAAGTCAGAGGGATTAAAAGCTTTACTTTGAATGAAAACATATATGATGCTCGGCTACTTACATTTATGGCTTGGAAATCTCCATCCTGACACGGGAGCTTCACAAGGCATCCATTACTTCAAGAAACTAAAAGGTTTTAGCCTCTCATCATTGGGGATTTCATCCTCCAAGGGTGTTTGGCTACTAAGAAAATGAGAAAGAAAGGAGAAAAAGAAGCGTATGAACAAAAGTGCTCTTATAATTTCTAAGGTTACAGGTTACAAGATTTTTTCATCTGAGGCTCTTCACCTCTATTTAAAGACAATAACAAGCTAAATTAAAAGAGCTATTACAAAAGCAACCTTTTCATTGGTTGATTACAAGGTTACAAAAGGAATTTACATGAGAAAATATCAAGCTAAAAATATATGGGAGGTCGGTGGTGCGTGCGTGGAGAAACAGAGGAAATTTGGCATTTTCATAATGTGCCTAAATCCTCCTTGTGAAATTTCGCAACGTTGCGAAATGGCAAAATTTCCCACCATGAGGAAAATCCCCTTGCGAAATTTCGCACGGAGAAATTCACCTTGCGAAATTTTCGCAAGGTTTGATGCAGTTGTCTTCCGAAGGCCATATCTTCCTCATTTCAGCTCCAAATTATACACGGTTTGAAGCGTTGGATTCTTGACTTCCTGAGCTTTGAAACGGTATATAGCATGTAGAAAATGGACTTCGGGAAGTGCCCCAAAAGTGTGAAGGAAGACTGCAGCTGCTGTCCTCTGTTTTCCTCTTCTCCATTGTTCTTTCCTTGCATACTTTGAACGACTTTGGCAAAGGGCTATGGAGCTCCAAAGCTTGGTTCTTTATGAATTTGAGCTTCCAAAATCCTTGCTTTAACTTGTCCAAGTAGCTCCTCCATCATTTGGCATGCTTGAATTGATTCATAAGCTGATAAAAACATGTAAACTTGCCACAAAATGGTTAAAACGAATTACTAAGGACCTTAATGAATTAATTGGGTTAAATGAATATGATTACTACACAAAGGTACTTAAAACAAATAATTAGGTCTAAAAAATAGCACTTTTTGGTAGTAATCACCTTCCTTTTCAAGTATTGTGCAGATCAGATCATAAGGAAGTGTGTCCCTGAAGAAGAGCAACAAGGGATCCTTAGCCACTGCCATGAGAATGCATGTGGAGGCCACTTTGCCTCTCAAAAAACAGCCATGAAGGTCTTGCAATTAGGGTTTACTTGGCCATCGCTTTTCAAAGATTCCCACATCATGTGTAGGAGTTGTGATAGATGCCAAAGACTCGGGAAGCTTACAAAAAGAAGCCAAATGCCCATGAACCCCATCCTTATAGTCGATCTTTTTTATGTTTGGGGTATTGACTTCATGAGACCTTTCCCATTGTCTTTTGGTAACTCTTATATATTGGTGGGGGTGGACTATGTTTCCAAATGGGTGGAGGTAATCCCCTGTAAACATAATGATCATAGGGTGGTTCTCAAATTTCTTAAGGAGAACATCTTCTCGAGATTTGGGGTGCCCAAGGCCATAATCAGTGATGGAGGTACTCATTTTTGCAACAAACCTTTTGAAACCCTATTATCCAAGTATGGAGTGAAGCATAAGGTAGCTACACCTTATCATCCTCAAACTTCCGGGCAAGTGGAGCTAGCAAACAGGGAAATAAAAACATACTGATGAAAGTGGTGATTACAAGCAGAAAAGATTGGTCTATTAAGCTACATGATTCATTATGGGCATATAGAACAGCTTATAAGACTATTCTTGGTATGTCTCCCTATTATCTCGTTTATGGAAAAGCCTGCCACCTCCCTGTGGAAATTGAATGTAAGGCTTGGTGGGCAATCAAGAGGTTGAACATGGACTTGATCAGAGCTGGGGCAAAGAGGTGCTTAAACCTTAATGAGATGGAGGAATTAAGAAATGATGCTTACATCAATTCCAAAGTTGCAAAATAAAGGATGAAGAAGTGGCATGATCAACTAATCTCCGACAAAGAATTGAGGAAAGTACAGAGAGTCCTACTCTATGACTCAAGGCTCCATATCTTTCCAGGGAAGCTCAAGTCAAGGTGGATAGGTCCTTTCATTATTCACCAAGTACATCTCAATGGAGTGGTGGAATTACTAAATTCCAATGGCATAGACACCTTTAGAGTTAATGGTCATCGCCTCAAGCCATTCATTGAGCCGTTCAAACCAGAAAAGGAGGAAATCAACCTCCTTGAGCCACAAAAAGCCTGATCAGAGAAGGGTTAGATGGACTTGGTTTCATCAAAATCCATAATTTTGTTAAATATGTTAATTTTTGAGTTTTGTAAATTAATTGATTGTAATTTTAGGTCTTGAAATTATGTAAATTGTAACTAACTTAATCTTTTTGAATGATTAAAAACAGAAGCAGATTCTTGCCACTCAGGCCAGCACACTGCCATCCTGAGGCAGATTCAGCATCATCTTGGCAGTACATCAGCTCCTGAGCATACCATTCCCACCTCATCCGGAGCCTTCTATAGGAGAGGCAGCTAAGCCATCATTTCCACAGCCTCACTCCACGTCACTCAGGAGGTACCACTTCCTCCTCCCTATTTTTCAATCGCTTTTGTCACATTGAGGACAATGTTCAGCTTGGTTGGGGGGAGAGTTGAGGAAGTAAGTATAGTTATTAATGCTAAGTTATTTTGGTAATTTAGTTGCTTTTTGCTTAATTTTAAAATTTTTTAAGTTTTTATTCTACTCTCCATGGTTATTAAGGAAAAATTTTCAAAATGAGAAAGGAGAAATTGAATTTTTGTCTTTTTACTTGACTTAGAGTTTGTATTATGCTTACTAAAGTTGATGAATTGTTGAAGTTTCTATTGAATTTAACCTTAGTCCTTCCACTTTAAGCTATTCACACACTGTGCACACTAGGTTCCGATTATAAGATGAAAAACTATTTCCCTCTTGACTTAGGAAAATTTTAGACTTGGTACCTTTGACCTCATTTAATAGTGTTGGGACACCTTATAAAAGGCCAATGAGTCTTTGAAAAAAAGAAAGAAAGAAAAATGTTTGCTTGCCTTGAAACCCGAGTAAGGTCTGAGGGGTATATGGTGAAAATCTTTAAAACCTGGTGCCCTAAACCTTCATTGGTTGGGAGTCATCGACCTCAATGCTCGTTACAAGGGGGGATAGGTGGAGTTTAACATTGATTCATGCCCAGTTGAGTATTTTAATAAAAAATATTTATAAATCCTATGACCTTATACTGGCGTAGCAAAGCTACTATAGTATAGCAGCTCTAGGGTCAAACTCAGGGATGGGTTTTCACTCTACCAGTGATAGACTATAGATTAGAAATTGAGTCTGATGATTTCCTTTGTCATAAACTTAAAGTTTAAAAGAAAATAAAATTTGTTTTGAAAGTGATGTTTGGAACTAAACTAATATAGAACTAGGTAGAAATGAAAGAAAGAAAGTCTCCTGGAGCTACAGGTTGCTAGGATCAAGTTCAGAATGCAAAGTGGGAAATTCCGGATTTTTCTTTTCGCATTGGGGACAACAACATAAAGGATGGTTGTTTCCCAAATCGGTATAGGTTTAACAATGAAGATTTAATCCATAAAAAGTTAATAGAAGTGGTAGTCAAGTTCCATTAATGGCTTTAGACTCTATGGGTCTTCACCTTGAGCCACTTTCTAATGGCTCGTACATGATAACTAATGGTCTGATATGGATCTAGTAATAAGTATCCATAGAGACCTAAAGCTTACCATGTATTGGGCATTCAAAGTGATTCAAAGGGATTTAAAGCAAAACTTAGATTTAAAAGCCATTTATGAACTCCAACTACCTATATTTAATGCACGAGAGTTTTCCACCTTTGCATCTGGACTTTTCACCTAGCTTCCCTTACTCCAAGAAACTAAAGATTTAGCCTCTCATCCTCTAGTAAAACATCCTCAGAGGTTGTTTGGCTTCCAAGAAAATGAAAATAGTACAGAGAAAAAGAAAGCAAAAAAAGATCTCTGTATTTCACTAAGTGTAAAATATACATAAGTTGGTCTCCTGGAGAAAGCTCCCCGAGAGTCACTTTTTAGTGTTTACAAGAGAGTTTATATAGGAAGGTAATTTACCCTTCCTTGGATACTTCCTAGCTAAGGAATTACATGAGTGGCTGAATACAAGGAGAAAATGGAAATTTAGACACAAAAATATCATAAGAAAAAGAGTCGGCACAAATATCCCAGTTTCGCATGTTGAAGTTTCAATTTCGCAAGGTGCGAAATTGTCCCTCAACTTGATGCAGTTGTCTTCCGAAGGCCATATCTTCCTCATTTCAGCTCCAAATCATACACGGTTTAAAGCATTGAATTTTTGACTTCTTGAGCTTTGAAATGGTATATAGAATGTATAAAATGGACTTCAGGAAGTGCTCCAAAAGTGCGAAGGACTGCAGCTGCTGTCCTCTATTTTCTTCACTCTGTTTTCCTCTCTCCATTGATTTTTCCTTGCATACTTTGAACGACTAAGGAAAAGGACTATGAGGCTCCAAAGCTTGGTTTCTTCATGAATTTGATCTTCCAAAAGCTTTGCCATGAACTATATACAGCTCTCCCTCATTCTTAAATTGCTTTGGTCAGCAAAATGCTATCAAAAACACCAATTGAGTTAAAAGGTAATAATTACTACTCAAAGGTGTTTAAAAGAGCTAATTACAAACCACAAAATAACACGTTTTGAGTAGTAATCAAACATACTATAGGTGCTTGGGTATTAAAATTTATTCTCAAAAGTCCGGGGTAAAATCCGAGGAGTTAGTGGTTGAAAAATCCTTAAAGCTTGATGACCTAAACCTTAATTGGTTGGGAGTCATCGATGGACCCCCGTTACATGGACAAGTTAGAAAAGAATACCTTTAAGTCTTGTACTCCTACAATGAAAAAAATTGTGAAACAAGAGGTGTGTTCTTAGCCTATTGGAGGTTGATCAATTTGCTAAGCTTTGAAAAAGAACTAGGTTGGGGGGAGAGATTAGTTCAACATACTATATTCGGAAACTAATAAATAACACTTAGATTTTTGTGGAAGAGTAAGGTTTAGCCTTTTGGGAGTGGAAACTCTTTTAAAGCTTAAATTTGCATAATGCCTTCTCTTTAAGAATTGTGATTAGACAAGTTATTTGATAACTCTTGTTGAAGTTTGAGTTTTATTTCTTTAATGTTCCATGTGAGAGTTAGATCATCATGCCACTTGAAAATTGTTTTTTGATCAGCATGATGTTGTAAATTATAGTATTGTTTATTTTTATTTTTCTCTCCTTCATTGCTAAGGGACTAGCAATATGTCGGTTGGGGGGAGTGATTACTACTCAAAAAGTGCTATTTGATAGCTTGTAATTAACTCTTTTAAACACTTTTGAGTAGTAGTTATCACATTTTAACCCAATTAACATATTAAGGACCCTTGCAATCAATTCTAATCAAATTGTGTTAAGTTTTGGTGTTTTGATAGCTTTTTGGTCACCAAAGAAACCCGAGATTGAGGAGAGTTCTTTGGAATCCATGGCAAAAGATGTCCGGACAGGTCGTCCGGACACACGATCGGAGAGTGACGGAACGTGGGCTGTAGCAAGGTTTGCTCACTTTAGTAAATGTTTTCCATCCGGACAACATATCCGGATAGGATATGCTATCATCCAGAGTGTGATGTTCGCGAGTGACCGGATAGCATGGCGGCGCATGTCCCCTGAGGAAATCCGGATGGAGTTTCTCCGGATAGCATTGCGGCGCGCAGGCATAGCTCATTCCACCCGGGTAGGAATTCTGTCCGGCCGATGTTCCATCTACTCCGGATAATTCACATCTGGCGCCTGACTCCGGATGGGAGAGGAGGCGTTTCAACTTCCCCGGTCAGACATGTCCAGATTCTTTGATAGCACTCACCCAGAGAGAATCTGCGGCCGACATTTCAGATTACCCGGAATTTCGCACAGTGCCGCGGTGTTCTCCTAAAGCTTCCTGATAATTCCGACCTACATTTTGAGATATTTTGCTTTAGATATTTGATGTCTAAATCCCCAAACTCTCCTTGTAATCCTATCATAGGATTCCTTAGTTTGTAAGTAAGAACAAAGGGTGAATAACCTCTTATATATAGTTGTATTTTCTTTAAAGGCATCTTTGGAAAGCTTGTTCTAAAAACGCATCCTTTGTATAACTTTGTAAGAAATATATTTCACAGAGCACTTGCTCTGTTTTTCATATATATTTTTGTTTTCTCATTCTTTTTCTCACTAGCCAAACAAGCTCTGAGGAAGTTTCCTTGGAGAATGAGTGGCTAGACTTTTAGTTCCTTGGAGCTAAGGTTGCCGGGAAAGGTTCCAAGTGCAAGAATTAATAGCTTTGTGGTTTCAGCCATTAATGAAGAGAAAGTGATCCTTTAATGATTTCTATGTTTTTAGTTAACTTAAAACACCTTCAATTCACTTGAGCCAACACTTGGTAAGGCATGTGATCTCCGTCCATGGAGATGCACTTGTTTACCTCTTGCGAGCTTTTGGGAAGTGACTTGGAGGTAGGATTTTCTAGAATTGCCAACACTTGGTAAGCTTTTGGACTCCAAGGAGACATCCATTAGTTATCTCTTGCGAGCTTGAGAAGGGAAATCCAAGGTTAAAGATCACCTTGAATGGAAAATTCTAGGTGAGAGGCACGAGCCATAGCAAGTTGCATCAGTGTGAGGGAATTAGAGCTGAAATCCATTTAAAGGTTACATCTGTACAACACCGGTTAGAGAATTGACTATATGTTAATTCTCTAATGCGAGGAAATGAACCAAATGACTGGAGCTCTGTTTTTGCATAAGGAACCTCCCCTGTGAACCCAAACCTCCAAGGAATGTTTTTCTTCATAAATAATTTCTATTACTTTCCTTTTTGTTAGCTTGAAACAAAACCTCATTTTACCAAAGTTTATGTTTTATTTTTTAAGCTAACCTTGAAATAAAAAAAGCACCAATTTACCTTTGAATTAGTATCGGTTGTGAGTTGAAAACCCTTCCTAGAGAACGATCCTAGAGCCACTATGCTATATTAGCTAAGCTATCCTAATGCATGGTGATATAGGTTATAAATTTTGTTGATTACTCTCTCAATCAAAGAGCACCAGCTGGACATGAATCAACTGAGACACCAATTGGGAGCGAATCAATAAGTATGTTTGAAAAGGTTGGTTTTAAGCGAAACAAAAAATAAAGTAACTAAAATTACTTACAAAGAAAAGTGCTTCTTGGAGTTTTAGATCACTAGGCTCAGGTTCCTTATACAAAAAGGGAGATTCCGGTCATTGAATCTTTTCCTCGCATTGGGGATTTAACATATAGTTATTTCCCGAACCAGTGTAGTACAAATGCTTCCCCTTAATGGTTTCAAACACTAAATCCCTATCACTAAATCATCTTGCAATGGTTCATACCTCTCACTTAGTATTGGCCATTCAGGGTGATCTTTAACCTTGGATTACTTGTCAAAAGCTGGCAAGAGATAACTAATGGATGTCTCCTGGGATTCCAAAAGCTTACCAAGTGTTGGTTATTCTAGATAATCCTACCTTTAAACCACCTTCTAGAGGCTCGCAAGAGGTAAACTAGTGGATCTTTATGGACGGAGTCTACTTGCCTTACCAAGTGTTGGCCCATGTGATTTTAAGGGATTCTAAGTTAACTAAAAAGATAAAAACCATTAACGGGTCACACTTTCTCTTCATTAAAAACTGAAATAACGAAACTTCCACTTTTGCATTCGGAACCTTACCTAGCTTCTTTCACTCCAAGAAACAAAAAGCCTAGCCACTCATCCTCTAGGAAAACATCCTTGGAGTTTGATTTGCTAGAAATAAAAATAAAAGAGAAGACAAAATGAGTAGGTAAGGCAGAACAGAGCTTTGTGTATTACTTTCTTCAAAAACTATACAAAAGTTTGTCTCTTTGAAAAACTCCTGAGAGATCTCCCTTTAAAAGAAAATTACAATAGATATTATAAAGAGAGTTTATTCACCGCTCCTACTAACTTCCCAACCAAGAAAACTTGTCATTGGTGGGTTACAATGAGAAAATAGGAATTTACACACAAATATTTGAAGATAAATATCAAACGGAGTCGGTGCGTAAATATAACAGATTATAGGTGGATTTCACAAGTTGAAATTGTCCATTTTGCAAGTTGCGAAATGGTCCTACAACTTATCAGCTTTCTGTCCTACAGCGATTCCTTTCCTCTTCCTATTTCGCAAGTTGCGAAAATTTCGCAAGTTGAATTCCACAACTTGCAAAATTGCTGGATGGTTGATTTCTTCTGTGATTTTCCTCCTTGCATCCTTGTTTGGCTTTGGCAAAGGGTTATAAAGTTCAAAAGCTTAGTTTCTTCATGAATTTGAGCTTCAACTTGCTTTGCCATGAACTATACAAAGATCTCCCTCATTCTTGGATTGCTTTGGTGATAAAAAAAGCTATCAAAAACACCAAAACTTAACACAATTTGATTAGAAATGATTGCAAGGGTCCTTAACATGCCAATTGAGTTAAAAGGTAATAACTACTACTCAAAAGTGTTTAAAAGAGTTAATTACAAGCTATAAAATAATATTTTTTCAGTAGTAACCAACCTATGTATAGCATCTAGAGCCCTCAACTCATGACTTAGAGTATTTCACATAGCCTTAGGTTATGCATAACATCTAAATCTCTAAGCTCATAACTAGGAGTCTTGCATGTTAACTGTTGGCAGATTGGAGGGTTGGCCGTGTCCATCAACTCCTCTTGTGTTTGCCATGGGCGCTTGGGTGAATGCACTATAAGGCTAGGGTATGTGCATTTCCTAATAGCGATTGCTTTTAGGAGAGTTGGTAGCGCCTCAGGTCCTACAAGTGGTATCAGAGCCGAGGTCATAGGTTCGAACCCCAGGGGTGTCGTTGGGGGGAGATTGTTGGCAGATCGGAGGGTTGGCCGTGTCCATCAACTCCTCTTGTGTTTGCCATGGGCGCTTGGGTGAATGCACTATAAGGCTAAGGTATGCGCATTTCCTAACAGCGACTACTTTTAGGAGAATCGGTAGCATCAGAGGTCCTACATTAACCATAACCTCGAGCTTTACATAAAATATAGAGGCCTGATCCCTAGACCTAAAATCATTTATGTCATCCACAACCCTTGTTTGTTAGTAGCATCTAGAGCCTTGATCTCATGACTCGGAGTCGTTCATGTAACTGCTCAGAGCAGTTCATAACATCTAGAGGCTTGAGCTCATGACACAGAATCATTCATATCATCCACAACCTAGAACAATTCATAGCATCTAAAGCCCTAAGCTAAGCACCTAGAGTCTTTCATGTCAACCACCACCTTGAGCTGTTCATAGAATCTAAAGCCCTAAACTCATAGCCCAAAATGATTCATGTCATCCATAACCTTGAGTTTTTCATAGCATCTAGCACATTGAGCTCACGACCTAGAGTCGTTCATGTCAACCACAACCCTGATCTATTCATAGCATCTAGAGCCTTGACATCAAAACCTAGAGTCAGTCATATCCTCCATAGCCCTGAGTAGTTCATAGCATCTAGAGGCTTGAGCTCATGACGCAGAATCGTTCATATCATCCACAACCCTAAGCGGATCATAACATCAAGAGGTCTAAGCTCACATGATCCTGAGTCGCACATATAATCAACAACTCTAAGTTGTTCATAGCATCTAGAGTCCTAAGATCATGACCCAGAGTAAAGCATGTCATCTACAACTTTGAGTTGTTCATAGCATCTAGAGCCTTAAACTCACGACCTAGAATCGTTCATGTCATCCACAACCCTGAGTTGTTTATAGTATCAGGAGCCCTAAGCTCACAACCTAGACTTGTATATACCATGTAGAGCCCTAAGCTCACGACCCAAAGTCTTTCATGTCATCGACAACCTTAAGTTGTACATACCATCTAGAGCCTTGAACTCACGACTCAGAGTCTTTCATGTCAACCATAACCTTGAGTTGTTCATATAATCTAGAGGCTTGAGCTTATGACCTAGAGTCATTCATGTCATCCATAACCCTGAGTTGTTAATGGCATCTAGAACCTTATGCTCATGACCTAGAGTCATTCACAACAATTACAACCATGAGTTGTTCATTGTATCTAGAGTCAAGAGCTCACGACCCAAAGTCATTCATGTTAATCATAACGCTGAGCTATTCATAGCATCTAGAGCCTTGAGCTCACGACCTAGAGTCGTTCATATCAACCACAACCCTGAGATGTTCATAACATCTAAAGCCTTGAACTCATGACCTAAAGTCTTTCATGTCATCAACAACCTTAAGTTATACATAGCATTTAAAGCCTTGAGCTCATGACATAGAGTATTTCTTATCAACCACAACCTTGCGTTGTTCATAGAATCTAGAGGCATGTGCTAATGAACCAGAGTTATTCATCTTATCCAGAGCCTTAAGTTTTTAATAGCATCTACAACCTTGAGCTCATAACCTAGAGTCGTTAATGTCATGCACTACTCTTAGCAATTCATATCATCTAGAGGCTTTAACTCATGATGCATAATCATTCATATCATCCACAACCATGAGAAGTTCATAGTGTTTAGAGGTTTGAGCTCATGGGATCTTACGTCGTTCATAACATCCACAACTCTAAGCTTTTTATAGCATCTAGAGCTTTGGTCTCATGACTTAAATTAGATCATGTCATCCATAGCCTAGAGTTGTTCATAGCATCTAAAGCCTTAATCTCATGATCCAAAGTCGTTCATGTCAACCACAGCCTTGAGCCGTTCATAGTATCTAGAGCCCTAAGCTCTCAACCTAGAGTCTTTCATGTCATTGACAACCCTAACTTGTGTATAGCATCTAGAGCCCTCAGTTCATGACCCAAAGTCTTTCTTGTCATCGATAACCTTAAGTTGTGCATAACTTCTAAAGCCTTAAGTTCACGACTAGGACTCTTTGATGTCAACCATAGGCTTGAGGTGTTCACAGAATCTAGAGGCCTAAGGCCATGACCTAAAGTCATTCATGCCATCCACAACCCTAACTTGTTAGTAGCATCTAGAGTCTTCAACTCACTACCTAAAGTCGTTCATGTTAATTACCGTCCTGAGATGTTCATAGCATCTAGAGGCTTGAGCTCACAGCCCAGAGTCATTCTTCATAGCATCTACTAGCTTGAGCTCATTACATAGAATTGTTCAAATCATCCACAGCCTAGAGCAATTCATAGCATCTACAGGCCTAAGCTCACGAGATCCCAAGTCGTTTATATCATTCACAACCCTGAGTTGTTCATACCTTCTAGAGCCTAAGCTCAGGACCCAAATTCTTTCATGTCAACCACTACCTTGAGCTATTCATAATATCTAAAGCTCTGAGCTTATAACCTAGAGTTGGTCATGTCATCCATGGCCTTGAGTTGTTGAGAACATCTAGTGCCTTGAGCTGATTACTACTCAAAAAA
>JAJJMF010013695.1:6120-20518 GCA_022058775.1 Vitis hybrid cultivar | reverse complement strand
ACAAATGTTGAAGAATTATCCGGCAAAGTTTCCAGGTATGGAGAATCATTTGTTTTCACGCTTGGCATTCAGTTATGATCGCCTACCCGATGAAGCCATCAAATCATGTTTCCTATATTGCTCTTTATTTCCGGAGGATTATGAAATCTCTCATCGAAATCTTATACAACTTTGGATCGGGGAGGGTTTTCTGGATGAATATGACAACATACAAGAAGCAAGATATCAAGGAGAAGAAGTTATTAAAAGTTTACAACTTGCATGTCTATTAGAGAATGGCAGATCTCGATTAGATAAAAAAGACGAATATTCGAAGATGCATGATGTTATTCGTGATATGGCTTTGTGGTTGGCTCGCGAAAACGGGAAGAAGAAGAACAAATTTGTGGTAAAAGATGGAGTTGAATCGATTAGAGCTCAGGAAGTTGAAAAATGGAAAGAGACACAGAGGATATCATTGTGGGATACCAACATTGAAGAACTTGGGGAACCACCATATTTCCCTAATATGGAGACCTTTTTGGCATCTCGTAAGTTTATTCGGTCATTTCCAAATAGATTCTTTACAAACATGCCTATTATAAGAGTTTTGGACTTGTCAAACAATTTTGAACTCACAGAGTTACCAATGGAGATTGGAAACTTAGTTACTTTGCAATATCTTAATTTGTCAGGTCTAAGTATAAAATACTTACCTATGGAGCTCAAAAACTTGAAAAAATTAAGGTGCTTGATATTGAATGATATGTATTTGCTCAAGTCACTTCCATCTCAAATGGTATCGAGTCTTTCCTCTTTGCAACTGTTCAGCATGTATAGAACGATTGTAGGGTCAGACTTTACAGGAGATCATGAAGGAAAGTTATTAGAAGAGTTAGAGCAGTTGGAACACATTGATGATATATCCATCAACCTTACAAGTGTATCAACCATCCAAACATTATTTAACTCCCACAAGTTGCAAAGATCCACAAGATGGCTACAATTAGTTTGTAAGCGTATGAACCTAGTCCAACTATCCCTTTATATAGAGACACTCCGTATTACAAATTGTGTTGAATTGCAAGATGTGAAAATCAATTTTGAAAAGGAAGTGGTGGTCTACTCAAAATTCCCAAGGCACCAATGCTTGAACAACCTTTGTGATGTCGAAATATTTGGATGTCATAAATTGTTGAATTTGACATGGCTTATTTATGCTCCAAACCTTCAATTGCTAAGTGTTGAATTCTGTGAATCAATGGAAAAAGTGATAGATGATGAAAGGAGTGAAGTTTTAGAAATTGTTGAAGTAGATCATTTGGGCGTATTCTCGAGACTCGTATCTCTCACCTTAGTTTATCTACCAAAGCTAAGAAGTATACATGGACGTGCCCTACTTTTTCCATCTTTAAGACACATTCTTATGCTTGGATGTTCAAGTTTGAGGAAGCTGCCATTTGATTCCAATATTGGAGTGAGCAAGAAATTAGAGAAAATCATGGGAGACCAAGAATGGTGGGATGGTTTGGATTGGGAGAATCAAACCATTATGCACAACCTCACTCCATATTTTCAACCCTCAAAAATTTGAGGCAAGATTTGAGCACCCATTGCATTCGTCTTATTATAGGTAAAATCCCTTTTTCTTCCTTTTTTTTTTATATATATAATTGTATTTAAAAATTTTCATAATATAAACATGGCCAAGTCCAAATGTGCATTGTGATTGTTTGAGTTTGCCTCTCAATATATTATTTTATTTTCTATTTGAAACATTATGTTAACTATTGATGTATTTTGATTATATTTAATTTCTCTCTAGTTTCTCACTCTACACGCTTCATTAGATTGTTTGGCACTTGGGAGTGGTGGAGCCATTAGATAATACACAACCGTCAGGTAAAATTCTTGTAGAAAAATGCAAAAATAGATATTATTTGTAAAGATTGTTTGGCAACATCATCATTTATTTTTCTCCAACCTCTTTCTCCAGGAAACAATCCCTTAATCTCCACGAAATTCAAAATCAAAATGCAAAAGCTCAAAGGAAGACACAACAATCTTCTCCAATCCCCACAAGCCTCGATTAGTGCATTGCTGGATCATCACCAGGCATTTTCATCTTTTCCATTGCACATGAGCTTCCATGTCTACAAACTTGAGCTCCAAGCTCTGATTATCTTGTTAGAGCTTCTGTTTTACTTTCATTAGTCTCTTGTCAGCCTGTGCCATAAAACTTGAAGATGATGATAAATATAGATTCAACGCTTTTGTATTGAAAGGAAGCTTGAATTGGCAATTTTTCACTTTTTCGATCTCTTTCTTTTTTTTGTGGTTTTGTAGGTGCTCTGTTTGAGATTTGGTTGATTTCATAAAAGTAGAAGATGAGAAACTGCTTATTTGTTTAGAAAATTAATGTAAAGAAAAAGAAAATAAATTGGAATTTTTAAATCTTAGAACAATGAAATTGATTGAATGGGGCCATGTGTATAAGTTACTCTAGTGCACAAGATTATTCTCTCTCTAATTTGAAAGGATTGTCAAAAACAGTAGTTGATCCAGAAATGACTTTGGCTTAAGCACCATACCCAGTGATACCATTGAAGATAAATGAAAGTTTCGATCCAAAATCCTAAGCCCAACCTTCAAAATTGTAGGCTTCTTCGCAAGATTTCCAACCTTACAAGAAGATTTGAACCCGTGTTTGATCCTAACATAAAGAAAAAAAAAAAGTGCTCCCATGGGTGCGTCCCAAGAAGTAGCTTAGACTGTTTTTCTATTTGGCTATAAATAGATTTTGGCATGTAATAATGCAATCTCATGCAAGTTGAAGATGGAATGGATTTCACATTCCATTACTATGATCATATACCTTCATAAGAAGAGATTAACCTTTCATATGCTATTCATATAATTACTTTTTTTTTTTTTTTTATCATTTCATGTCATGAGTAATGAAAAAAACTTTCTTCTTAAATTAATTATTTACACAATTACATAATTAACAAAGATTGAAAGATAAGGAAGCAAAGACGATATTCAAAATCAGGTCTTTTTCCAAGGTTGACGAATGAAAATAGAGAAATATAGAGAAAGAAAGCTGAAAATAGAGAAAGATAGAGTAAGAAAGCAATGGGATAGGTTAAAAACACTTTCTCATTAAAACTTTGAAGGTAAAAAGTAGTTAAATTTAAATTTAAAATATTTTAAAAATAGATTTAATGAATTTATAGCCTTTTTATTATTTAAATTCAAGATTTATTTTTCTCTTTATTATTTGACTAAAAGTATAGGTTGGAAAATTATTCCATGGGAGAAAAAAAATGGCGAAAAGGCTTGACTCTTTGGAAACTAATGGGATTATTTTCATAAATCCAAGAGAGCATTGGGGGAGAGAAGGTGAAAATTCAGAGCATTTTGCTGTGGAGTTGAAAGGAAAAGTTTAAGGAGCTAAAACAGGGAAAAAACATCAACTGGAAATCAAGATAAGAACTTTGCTCTCTGCTTCATTCATTGGGATGTTCCTCTTTTCACTTCATCATGCCTTTAATTTTATTTTATTTTTTCATAAGCATTATTTGTGAGGTTGTTGGGATGAGCTTCTTTAATGCAAAATCACAAAATGAAAGGAGAATGAATGGAATCAATTTGGATTTATATTTTTATATGTTATTTCAAACTCAGTCTTTTTTTTTTTTTTTTTTTACATATTTTAAAACTTTTATATAAAGATGAAATAATTTTAAAATACATCACTTTTTAACTAATTTTAATTACATTTTTTTAATGTAAAACAAAACATAAACTATAAGTTTATACCATAGTGATATAAATATATTATACCTATTATTTTACTATTTAGCTAATCTATGCTTAATTGATGCAAGGCTATATTAAGATATGTGGGAAAATTAAAGGTTAAGGAATAAATAAATAAAAAAGAAAATTAGGTGTAATATACAAAAATAAGTTTTGTTATATAATAGAAGAATTACAAGAAGAAGAAACTAAAATGCTCTTAGAGAATTAAATTTCCTTTCAATATTAGGTCTTCCTTTTTATAGAGAGTTATGAAGAGATGTTGTTTGATTATTTTGGGGTTAGTTTTCAAAATACTTATTGAAGTTGAACAACTTATGGATTAGTTGTGATATTGGCAATTTTGCTTTTGTAATGTTAAGCTTATGAAACGACCAATTTAAATTATTCATTGTAGAACTTTTTATGAGATCGATTCTGGCATGGATCAATTTGGTTTGCATTATGAGCATAGAGTTGGTTTTCACTTTGCACTTGAGTTTAAGTTACTTATTTTCCATTATCAATTACATTGTTTTGAGGGGGAATTATGTAAACATGTAGTATTCAGAAAATAATGAAGGGTACAATAATTGTAATGTAAAAGTAGCAGTGTTTTGGTCTTAAAGTAACACTGTGTTGGGCTTAAAGTACCTTCATTGGTTGAATGATGTACCATCCTCATGTGTTTTGAGGTGTAGATTGACTTAGTTTTTGTTTGTGGTTCATCATTTTTTTTTTTTTTGGACAATGGGAGTACACACAATTCTTCCATATTAGCAACAGGTAAAACAATTTTAATATAAATGTAATAGTGGTTTTGGCATAAACTAACATTGTTTTTGGCATTAAAGTATTACTATAAGTTCAATGATGTACCATCCTCATGTGAGTTGGGTTGTAGATTGATGTAGGAATTCATTCCTAGTTGGCATTCTACATGATTTGGACTAGGTCATGTCATCCAATCCTTATATAAGTTAACGATACAATAAATGTGACATAAATGTAACACCATTTTGGCCTTAAAGTAACATTGTTGGTTAAATAATGTACCAACAAATGTAAAACCGTTGGTTAAATGATGTACTAAGCTCATGTGAGTTGGGGTTGGGATTGACTTTGGGCTTGGTTTCTTTTTTGATGTTCCATAATTTGGACTGGGGATTGCCACCTAAGCATGTTTAAGTGAAAGGTATAACAATGGTAATGTAAAAGCGACATTTTACTGATATTCCTCCCATGTAAATGGTGAGAGAACAAATTAAACTAGTAGCTCCAAATGGAGGCCTATGTAGATCATCTTCTTTGGTGTCATTTACCACATACAAGTTCAGTGGCAACAATACAAAAGATTAGTTTGCTTTATTACTATGACTTATTTGTGAATGTTCATCTGTATGACATTTTTCGTTGTTTAATTTATGCAGATTCTTGTCTTCATAGTGTATTAATAAAATCTTCGGTATCTAAAGAAACATCATCCTCAATCAATGACACAAAAGAAAGGAGGCATTGTGAAGACATGGCATGAAGCATCAATGGTATTAACATATATCTGTCTAAGAAGAATTCGAACGACCTCCATGGCTTTTGCCTGTGGAGAATGAAAATGTCATTAATGTTACACGGATTGGACAACATTAAGTTGTTTATAACGGATATTTCATTTTTTTTAAATAATTGTATGGCTGCTTTTCTTTAAAAGCAACATGTTTTCAATTTTATTTTGATGTTAACAAATTATGTCCATTTGGTAATGATATATACTTTCCCATAAAAACTATGAAATATTCTGATGCTGCATGTTTTGGACTACTACTCCATTCCAATGTAAATTAGCATTCAATGACATAATTTGGCAGTCAGCTCAGTGCTTTAAACCTAAGTGGGATAATATTAAGATTATGTTTATGTTTCTAGATACAGACATTGTTAATAGTAACACTACATTAACCTAAAAGTAACATTAACGGCAACTAAAGGTACCACTTCATTTAGCATGGTCGACCAATATTAAGTTGGTGATTGTGAATGGTATGGCATGGGCTGTGTTTTTAAGTTGGTTTCAAGAGTGCTATTGACAAACATTGAAACCTTTTTGTAAAGAAATTGGTACTAAAAAATAAACACATATTATTCATATATGTTTATACATTTATATATGGTTCATATGGTAGTTACAATGAATGATAGCATTATGATATACCATGCCTGTGTGTTCAAATTGTTATATGAAAAACTTATCAATAGTACAATAGAACACACACTCAATTGAAAATGTGCAATAGTTGTAGCAAAAAGTCGTTATAAGGTATTCATCAAACATTGAAACACCACCAAATGACATGAGAACCACCCTTACATCTGAATAAGCAATGATTCAAGTGATGATAATAATATTAACTATCTTCAGTAATATTGACCAAAACTAAAAAATGTTAACTTCACATTCACATATTTTGGATAACCATCTCCCTTGCACGAGCCTAGAAGTGTACATTAGACAATGAAGCTAGAAATGTATGTTGGGCCATAGTTTCCCATGCATGATATATAGATTACCAACTTAGACGTCCATTAAAAAGTAGTCTCGTATTTTATTTTTGCAAAAAGATCTCGAGTGTCTAGAACTGGGTGAAAAGGAGCCCCCTAAAAGACTCGTTTATACCTCCTATTCTAGAATGGCTTTCTAACTCAAACAAAAATTTAAATTCAAGTTCAAGAAGTAAGGAAATTCATACAAGTTTTGGAAATTTTTTATGAATATTCTAAAGTTGCCGAAACGAATTTTGAAATTAAAGGGTCAATGGTTGAGTGAAAACTGACAGCAATGATCAAATCATTTAATACCTAAGATGGGTATTTCTTTTCTAACAAACCAATTTTAAATCAATAAATCTCAATAAGAAGGGGTCTTAACAGGTAATTTGATATTATAGCTGCATCTGAGATGACAAAGTATCATCCATACCACCAAAATCTTGTGTATTTTGTAGGAAGGCAACCATGAACAAGGTGCACCAATTGGGAATTCATATCAGAATGGTGGTCGCTTCCTTCAATGAATGCATATTGCCCCTCTCTCCCTAGATGCTTCCTCAAAGGTACTTGCTTGCTCCAGATCTCTTGTAGAGATGATAAACAATTTGCAACTACTTGAGTATCTGGATCGTTAAGCATTAAATGCTTAAGCATTGCTGGAAAATCTGCATCAACATGTGTTGAAGCTGATATGTGATATAATTTCAGAACCCCACAAGCTGCCACCATCCTTACATAACTATCACTATCTTTCAGCCCTGATTCCAAGGGACCCACCATTTAAAGTCCCATTTAAAAAAAAAGCATAAGTTTTCTGCTGCAATCCGGACCTAAGTCCACCCTTTGACTACCGAAGTTGTGCAATATACTAATGTTTTGACCACCAACCTGTTGCTTTCTCTTTAAGTGTACACACCCTCTCATAAAGCTCATGCACAGAAACCAACCTGTTGCTTCCTCTTTAAGTGTACACACCCTCTCATAAAGCTCATGCTGAAATCAATTAACTTAAGGCATAGTCGATAAATCTCCACCATGAATTTCTTGTGAGTAATACCTTGAGGATTCATCTTTCTGGGTAATGTCGGTCCTCCTTTATACCAGTAAAAAGCTTCTCCCAAACTTCTTGAGGAACTAAAACATAATCACGTCCCTCCTCTAGCGTTCTAAGAATCTCCAAATCATCAAGTTCACATTCATTTCCTTTGATGTTTCAGACTAGGTCTCTCAGCATTAAGATACCAAGGCACTGAGGACATATACTGAGGAATGTGAGGGTCGATTTCTTTCCCATCTTCATCAAGCTCAGCTGGTGCAAGCCCAGCTTCACAGGCTTCCTCTAATTCCAGCTATTTTCGGTGATCCTCCTTGGATTTGAAAGCCACAGAAGTAGTCTCCATATCAGAGAGATGAGAACCAAATTAGTGGTTGCAGAGAAAACCCCGTGGTTTATGATTCGACCCTTGCCAGTAGCTTTCCAGTAACAGGCGTCGGTAGCCCGGTTGGAACGACGGCTGTTTGGGTGCTTCCTATTACGATGGCAGAAGAAGAACCGTTCCCGATCATCCGTCTTGATCGTGGAGGAGCCAAGCAAATCCCAAGGCTCCCATTTGCAAACATCAAGTTCCCGAATAACCTCCACCTCCGAATGACACCCTTCGATCTACAACTTCAAGTAGTGGCTGATGAGCTCCTCGTCGGTGGGCCTGAATCTGAATCCCATTGGTAATGACTTCATGGATACCACTCCCATCATCATGCATTCAAGGGACATTGATCATGTATACAGACTGTGGGCCTTCCAGATCATCCGATCTGTTCCTCGGAGTCCGAAACTGTGATTCTGTATGTATGTGTCACGATCCTCCCAATGGTTCCGGCTCAATGAGTAACAACCTTGCTTTTTTCAAAACTCCCTTGGCAGCATCATCATGCTTCTCCTTGTCAGCCTCGACTGATTTTTTTTATTTTTTTTTATCCGCATTTTTGCTATCTTCCCCTCAAGATATCCATTGAATTTCCCTTCAGACCTCTCTCTCTGTTCCCACTTCTTCCTGTTCTGCTTCCTTTTTCTATTTTTGCTTTCCTTTTCCTGTTCTTCTTGATACGCAACTCATTTCTTGAGGATACATCCCAGTTTTTCATGGAATTGACAACGGGCTGCTGTGCGTGAATATCACCATCTCAACTGTGCGCTTGCTCTTTTAAAAAAAAATAAGGACTGTGCGCGAGTGCCAATTCTCCACTATGGAAAGTGGATTGCTCCTTCAACCCATGCAAGCCATTCTCTAGCACCATCAACTAGTGATGCACATACAACTATGCACCCAAAATACCCATAGAAAACAGAGGAAGACGACCAAGAAAACAGAGCATGAAGAATGTAAACCAAAAAAACACGGTGAAGGCCACATTTCATGTTTCATATGAGGGGTTTAGATTGGTGGGAGGAGTATAAACAGATTCAAACAAACAAAGGCAACCAAAGTCCTCACATAACACACATAACACACAGTAAACAGGAAAACAGAGTCTTAGGTGGTGTTTGTTTTTTTACTTAATTCTAAATAGAACCTTAATACTTAATAGTATTAAATATTAGGTTGTTTGTTTTTATAGTATTTTATTTCTATTAAGTATTAAAAAGTAAAAAAAACCATTGTGTTATTTTTTCTATTTAGAAAAAGCCACATTTTTTGGCTTTTTCTATTTAGTAAAAAATTTATAATAAGTCATAAAAAAGTAAAAAAACAAACAACCTAAATTCTAAAGCTAAATGGTTTTCAGCAAAAAGCCAAAAAAACAAACACCACCTTACAGTCCCAAACCAAAACTAGGAACCTCCAAAGGAATTTATTTCAACAACAACTATATGAGCTATCTAGTATCAATGCAAATAAATATTTGGCTTCTTTCATTCTATAACCAAACATCCAGACGAGGCTCAAAATCTAGCGAAGATTAATACATAACAAAAGGATAATGGGAATGAAGGAAGGGTATTAAGGGAAAGGAATCAAGGATCCCGTAATTTGAGGATGATATTTGATTGTATATAGAAGATTATTTTGATTGATTGTAACTGATACGTTTGCTCATAGATTCCTAAAATAGGCTAACCAATACTTTGTATATATGTATCTTCTTCCCTTTAAGTTGATGAATGAAATATACACCAGATTTCTACTCTGTTTTCTTACAAAGGGTCTACAAAAAACGTACCTGGAAAACGCTCCCCCTGATAAGAAAATCCCCGCTTGTATATTGTCCCAAATCACTTACTCCACTTTGTCGTGCTTCCTTCTTCTCCCTCTCAAGATCCTCCAAAAAATCCCCCCATTCATACCCACCACCTATGCTTTTTATAGCAATTAGAGTCGTCCCCACTGAGGACTTCTCCTCTCTGCCAAATTCTATCTCATCCACCAAAAAAACTCCTTTTTAAAAATTTCACAAGTGAATCCATGCATATCACGTAAAGAGTCCCATCTTCGAAGAGTTTCTTTCCTTTTCAAATTCTTACCAATTTCAAAATTCTTTTTCCTCCAGTTGGCAAATTTTCCCATAAAAACATCAAATTATCAAATTAAATAAATGAATAAAATAAATAAATTAGAGAATGATGAAATAATAATAATAAATAAATGAATAAACAACAAAATAATAAACAAATAAATAAACAAGAAATAAAAAATAACTCAATAAATAAAAGTGATTGATAACAATGAAAGTAAATTAAAATAAATAAACAAATAAAAATATAGTAAATGATTAAATAAAAGTGATTGATAATAATAATAAAAAATAAAAATAAATAAGTAAATGAGATAAATGATCCATGCAACCATACAAGTCACTCTAAAAATGTCTAGTGGGCTAAGTGTGCCTAAGTGGGCCTAAATGAAGCTAGACGGGCCTAAAGTGTCTAAATGGGCCGCCTAAGTTAACCTAGACGGGTGTGGAGAGATGGTGGCTCTAAACGCTTAACTGTGGACGACGACTGTGAATGTCAAACTATGAACGACGGCTCTGAACGCCAAACTGAAAAAATGTGGTGGCCCTAAAAACTAAACTGTGGAGAGATGGTGGCTCTGAACGCCAAACTGAAAAGAGATAGTGGCTCTGAACCCCCAAACTGAAAAGAGATGGTGGCTCTGAACGCTGAAACTAAGAAGGATGACTCTGAACGTCGAACTGAGAAGAATGACTCTGAACGTCGAACTGAGAATAGATGGTGGCTCTGAACAATGAACTAAAGAAGATAAAGGCTCTAAACGCCATAACTGAGAACTGACATCTCTGAATGTCAAACTGAGAAAGACGACTCCGAACGTCGTAACTGAGAAGCGATGATGGCTCTGAACGCCAAGCTACAAGGAGATGGTGGCTTTGAACGCCAAACTGAAAAGGACGACTCTGAACGTCGAACTGAGAATGACGACTCTAAACGTCATAACTGAGAAAATATGGTGGCTCTGAACGCCAATCTGCAAGGAAATGATAAAGGGGGAAACATGCCCTAGTGTAGCGTGCCGCCACAACTCTCAATCCACTGGAAAGGTCTGAAAGAGGCTCACTGTGTCTCGAAAGATGCTCCACTAGAGAGTCGGAATGATCAAATCGATTATAAGTACAGCCTCATAATCCATCCGACTAAATCACGAGGCCTGATGATGTGTCACAATAAGTCAAGCGCCTCTAACTCAAAATGCTTTACTGGAGGAGTCCATCGTCATCTCAAATGAATGATCCACTAAGAAGTCTCAAGAGAATAGTCTAATAGGGTAACTACTGCGACCCCAACACAAAAATCTACTGAAAGGTCATGGATAGAGGGGTAGTTAAAACCCAGAAGGTTGTGCTCCTTTGGAGACCATCTCGACTAAAATCACTGAAACTGTGACCAGTAATGCAAAGAAATATCCCTCGTCCAAGTAATGAAGACTATAACAAGTCTGTGAGAATACAATCATCTCCGCAACTAAAAGAGGGAAATATGCCCCAGTATAGCTCAATGGGGACGTGTAAGAGACCTGACATGCACTCTACTGAAATGATGATGTGGGAGTTTATGCACCTGAGATAACTTCATCTAAGAATCATGACAATATCAGAAAATATGAGCTTGATTGAATGACTCAAGAAAGGCTCCACTAGAGAATCTGGACAAAATGAAAGCAAACCATTAGCCCAACGTGCATCTCATGATTGGGGACAATCATGCAAATCAATGAAGATCTACAAATCTCAACCAAAACGGAAATATGCCCTGGTATGGCATCGAATGTGTGATAGGTTGGGAAACTAGATGATATTAAATTATCCATCATTGAATGTGCAATCCTAGTCATCCACATCCATAACTGAATCGAACTCATAGATCAAAAGGCGTACCCCAAAATGAGAAACATGATGACAACCAAATGCCGAAAAATGGGGGTCTGACTAGATGGCTCTAGAGAGGCTCCACTGAGGAATCATGATAAGATAATAAACAGGTCATCATCTCAGCGTTTATCTAGTAGGTGAGGATGATCATGCGACTCCATGAGATCTGTAAATCTCAATCGAAACAGAAATATGCCCCAGTATGGAATCAGATGTAGGATAAGCCGAAAATCGGACAACATCAAATCATCCATCATCAAATGTGTGATCTTTGTCACCCAAATCCATAGCTGAATCAAACCCAAACATCAAGGAGACGTCTCCCGAAATATTTTTATAAATTTTTTTCCTTATAATTTTCTCACTATTTTCTTTCCTCTAAAAAAAAAATCATGAACCATATATAACCTAAAGAAAATAATTATAAATGTACAAACAAGTGCATAAGAGAAGACTTCTTAGCTAGAGAATTCTCTATCATAAAAATATATCCAAGTTAACCATTTTTAAGTGCTCAAATAAACCTATATACAAATATACAAATGAACTTTCATTGTTTTTGGAGTTAATTACTATTATCATAACAAAATATGGTAAAAAATAACTATGATTTTAAACCATTATTAGATGTCCTACAAATAAAAAATTATTTTAAACTATGCGTATAGATATTATTGTGAACTTATTTCTCTTTCATTCTCATTTTTATTGTTACTTAACATTAAAATAGAAATAAATAATCATTCCAACCTTACATTTCTAAGTGTATCGTGTCAAAGTTGAAGTCATCCCATCTCGTTTAGAAGACAAAAGGGGGGGAGTTTCCCTATGCTATAAAACGTGGTCTCCACCCCTTACTATTCATTAAAAAAAAAAAAAAAAGAGGCTTTCTTTCATCATTTTGTAAGATTTTAAATTCTCTCATCTTAATTGAGAGAGAGGTTGCAATTTTATCTTTATATTAATCTTTTTTTTTTTCTTGTAATTAGATATTTGGTTATAATCAACAATTTGAATATCCTCGTTTTTCAAATAAATAAAAATCAAATTTTCAATAAATAAAAATTACTTCTCCAAAAATAAATTAACAAAATTTTGTTTATGTATATCATCAAAAAAAATTCAAAAACCAATTAATTCTCCTCCGCTCATGTACCCATGTTTGATAATCCAAAACTTGGAATGGGATTACGGAAAAATCCTTAAATTCCTAATAAATTCGTGTTTGGAATGATGAAAGAAACCTAATAAATTCCTAAATAATTACTAATAAAATGGATCCCAACCTATCAAGAAAAAAGAATTATATTTTTAAACAGTAGAACGGATGAAGAATTATATGCACTGCTACTTACAGTTTTATAGTTACAAACCAGTACACAAACTTCATATGTAAATGAATTCATATTTGTGTTGGAAGAAAAAGATTCCCACTAAAGGAAAAGAGAAACCCAGAAAAGCTGTGGACCCTTTACTATGCTTGATTGATGGAAACACAAAGGAAGGAAAGAATGGGAAAATATCATACCAGAAGTGGTGGGGTGGCCTTATATTCATCTTTACAGAGCTTGACAGTCTGCATGGAAGACAATGTCATTATTACTTCAGTCTTTATTCATTATCATCTTTTCTGGGTTTTGAACACAAAAACATAAACCCAATATTCTTCTCTTCACCTCACCAACTCCTATCCATCGCCTGTTTCACTAATTTGAGTTGTTGAGAATATCAAAATATCCTCTTACAAAAAATTAACAAAAGTAAAAAATAAAAATTATTTACAAATGAACAAGTAAATATTCTTTTTGTAAAATGTTAGTAATATTTATTATTTAGAATATTATATTTTATAAAAATAAAAAATAAAAAAAGCACTCTTCATATAGGTCTTGAGTCATGAATGATGTCCAACATTTAATAATGATTAAAAGACACAAATGATATATGATGCGAATGAATGTCTTGAAAAATGTTATCAAAGAATCCGCACTTTCGGTGCTTTTCTTCTTTTCTTCCTTTATGAATCACCAAACTTTCTAAAGCATGCACAATACTTTGCTAATTTTGTTTAGAATTTATTTTTTTCCATTACCCAAATGTGAACTCATTTTGATTTTGGATATGTAATTTGAGTACATCATACACTGATTGCGGAGTCTTTTACTTGAAAAAAAAAGTGATATTTCATTATTACTTTTCTCCTTACTGATCTACAACTTTGCTGGGTTTTGTACACAACAAACATAAATCCAGAATTCTTCTCTTTTCCTCTCCAATTTCAATCCAGCACCTGTTTTCCTATTCTGATTAAGTTCTTCTTGGCTTTGAATCCCAGTCCTTGTTTTCTCCGTGGATTGTGTGAGCCCAATCCTGGATGTCGCTACTCGCTTGTGGAATTGCACTGCCAAGCGTGCTGTTTACATCCGTCATCTCCCACAAAATCTCAACTCTTTGAGAACTGCAATGGAGGAACTCAAGAACCTATACGAAGATGTGAAGGAAAGGGGTGGAACGTGAAGAGAAACTGTTAGATTAATTTTTGTAATTAATCTATAATTTGGGCCACACATGTAAATAATTAAAATGTGTGTGCTATCATTTAATTAAGCCTAAATATAGTGATCTAATTAATAATTGATTAATTGGCTTAAGGGTATAATTGTCATGAGATTATTGTGTAGATACC
>JAJJMF010013694.1:0-12692 GCA_022058775.1 Vitis hybrid cultivar | reverse complement strand
GCCATGAAGCATTCTTGATGACAGTCATGTCAGCCACTTTTGGAGCAGTTCCCGAAGTCCATTTTGTGCATGCTATATACCATTTTAAAGCTCAGGAAGTCAACAATCCAATGCTTCAAACGAGGCATAATTTGGAGTTGAAACGAAGAAGTTACAGCTACTGCAAGTCAATCACTCTAAGCTGAAGGAAGCATTTTGCAAAGTGTTGCGAAATCACCCTTTTGTTGCGAAATGATTTCGCAGCCTTTTTGTACAGTGTTGTGGATTTCCTCCTGAAGTTGCCCGATATATGCCACATGTTGGAAGCTGAGAACCTCAAGATGAAAGACCACTTCGCAGCATTGCGAAATCAGCCGTTTGCTGCGAAGTCATTTCGCAGCCCTTTTTGTGCGTCTACGAAATCTCGCAGACCTCGTTTTCACTTGTGAAATGGTCCTTAGTGCTTCCCGATATTTGTGCACCGACTCTTTTAGATCTTTTCTTCAGATATTTTTGTATATATTTCCATTCTTCTCCTTATAATCCACCAACCATAAGATTTCTTAGTTAGGAAGGTTGGAAAACATCTCTATATATATTCCCTCGCATCCACTGTAATAGATATAGATAGAAATAGATAGATATATCATATATAGAATCAACGAACAAAGCACTTGCTCTGTTTTTCTTATATATTCTTGTTTTCTCATTAGTTTTCTTGCTAGCCAAACATTCTCTAAGGATTTTTCCTTAGAGGATGAGAGGCTAGGCTCTTTGTCTCTTGGAGTGAGGAAATCCGAGTAAGTTTCCACATGCATAAATTGGAAGTTTTGTTGTTTTAGTTTTTAATGAAGAGAAAGTGTGACCTGTTAATGGTTTTTATCTTTTTAGTTAACTTAAAACGTCTTTAAATCACCTGGGCCAACACTTGGTAAGGCAAGTGATCTCTGTCCATGGAGATTCACTAGTTTATCTCTTGCAAGCCTTTGGGAGGTGACTTGAAGGTAGGATTTTCTAGAATAGCCAACACTTGGTAAGCTTTTGGACTCCAAGGAGACATCAATTAGTTATCTCTTGCGAGCTTTTGACGGGTAATCCAAGGTTAAAGATCACCTTGAATGGCAAGTGCTAGGTGAGAGGCATGAGCCATTGCAAGATGCATCAGTGAGAGGGATTTAGTGTTTGAACCCATTAATGGGAAGCATCTGTACAACACCGGTTAGAGAAGGAACTATATGTTAATTCTCTAATGCGAGGAAAAGAAACAAGTGACCGGAAATCCCTTTTTGTATGAGGAATTTGAGCCTAGTGATCTGAAACTCCAAGAAACACTTTTCTTTGTAAGTAAAATCAGTTACTATTTTTTATTAGTTTAAAACCAAACCTTTTTCATTCAAACATCTTTATATTTTATTTTAAAGCTAACCTTGAAATGAAAAGGCATCAATTCAGCTTTGAATTAATATCATTTGCAAAGTGAAAACCCATCCCAGTGAACGATCCTAGAGCCACTATGCTATAGTAGCTTTGTCTTTGCTACCCTAGTATATGGTGTAATAGGTTATAAATTTTGTTGATTACTCCCTCAATTAAGGAGCACCAGTTGGACATGAATCAGCTGAGACACCAATTGGGCACGAATCAAATGGCGTCGTTGCCGGGGATGGTGCCACTTTACAGTGATATCACCTTTTCAAAGTACTTGTGATCTTCATCACAAGTTTGGTGACTTTTCTTTTCCTTTTACTAACTCTTTTTATTTCTTTAATATTCATATTTTAGTATACCTTTTATTTAGTTTTTAGTTTACCTTAATTTTTTTTCTTTGAATTGTTTTTCTTTTGTTTTCTTTTGTTTTCTCTGTTTTTAATTCACAAATTGCTAGTTGTGCATGCCATATTGAATACGAGATAGCAGAGGAAGCCATGAACTTCATGAGTTATGTGGCTAAAGTTTCAAGAGGATGGGATGAACCAAATGCTAGAAATATGGGAAGAATGATGTCTCAACCTGATGCTAAGGGTGAGATGTATATTTTGAATGACGGCATAGACATGAAGGCAAATATTGCAGCTATGGAAAAGAGATTGGAAGAGCTAGAAATAAACCAGATGCAAGAAGTGCAAGCCATCTCTCAAACACCATTGCTACCTATGCCTTGTGCCATTTGTCGATCATATGAGCACTTGGTGGATGAGTGTCCTACCATTCCAGCCGAGAGGGAAATGTTTGGTGATTGCAACACCTACAATTCCAATTGGAGGGACCATCCAAAATTCTCTTGGAAACCACAGCCGCCTCAGTACAAGCAACATGTTCAAGCACTTCTGCAAGCCTCAAGCCTTGAACAAGCTATGGTGAATCTTAGCAAGTTCGTGGGAGACTTTGTTGGAGCTCAGAAAGTCATCAATGCTCAACTCAATCAAAGAATTGACAGAGTGGAGAGTACTTTGAACAAAATGATGGATGGAATGCAAAATGATATATCCCAAAAGTTTGATAATATCCAATACTCAATTTCAAGGCTCACAAATCTCAACACAATGCAAGAGAAAGAAAACTCTCCTTCTCAACCTTATGAAAATTCCAAGGGCATCCATGTAGTGGAGGCTCAAGAGGAAGAATCTTCAATGGTGAAGGAAGTTAAAACGGTTATCACTTTGAGTGGTAAAGAGGTTGATCTGCCCACATGCAAGCTAGAGCATAAGGTAGAGAGTGAAACAGATAAAGAAAAGAAGGAGGAAATCAAAGGAAAGAAAAAGGGGAAAAGCATAGAGAAAGATGGTTATGATGTTAATGTACAAAGAGAACCACAGAGGATAGTCATCAAGGAAGAAATGATGAAACACATGCCTGCACCTTTTCTCCAAGCTTTGTATGACAAAATCATACAAAGAAAGCCCCAAGTGAGAGATGCAAACTTCATATGGGATCCGGGCAAGCTAAATCAGGATCAAATTTTTTTGATGGACTTAGTCTTTTTAAAGACTAGCTAGTCCATATCTTTTTGTTTTGTTTTGTTTTTTTTTACTTATTTTAATTTTGATTTCAATGCTTTAATTTTGATTTCAATGCTTTAATTCTAATTTGTTTTGATGTAATATAGGTTTTTGGATGATCAAAATCAGGAGAAATTGCAAAGAAATTGAAAGGAAGTCTTTCGGAGCAAAAACGGGTCAAAAACAGGGCAAAAACAAGGGTCTGCGAGATTTCGCAACCTCTTCGAAATCGGCACTTTGTTGCGAAACCAGTTCGCAGCCTCAGGCCCCTCTCTACAAAAATTTTCACAGCTGCGAAACCAAGTATGGCACACTAGTGCCACTTCGCAGCACAGTGACCCCCATTTCGCAGCTGCGAAATGGCTGCGAAGCTCCAAAGCATGAAAATTCCCAATTTCGCAGCCTAAGCTCCATTCTGCAGAGTATTTCGCAGCTGCGAAGCCAATTTTGGCACACGAGTGCCATTTCGCAGCACAGTGACCCTCATTTCGGAGTTGCGAAACGACTGCGAAATCACAAAGCGTAAAAACTCCTAATTTCGCAGCCAAAGCTTCATTTCGCAGCTGCGAAATGGCTGCGAAACCTCAACACCTTACAATCCTTCAGTGCGCACACCATGAGCTAACATGTCATAGCCGCACCCCCATTTCGGAAATTGTTGGACACATCTCAATCACTTCCCGAAGTTATGTATGGAATATCTCGTTTCAAATCTTGGGAAGTCAGGAGTCCATAGCTTCAAACGGTGCTCGATTTGGATTTGAAACGAAAAAGTTATGGCCATTTGAAGATGACTGTGCAAACCATGAGCGGAAATATCACACCTCCATTTCGCTACTGTTGGACACATTTTTGAAGCACTTCCTGGAGCTCAAATTATGCATACCATATCTTGTTTTAAAGCTTGGGAAGTCAGGAGTCTAGAGCTTCAAACGGTGCATAATTTGGAGTTGAAATGAAGAAGTTATGGTCGTTTGAAGACAAGCGCGCAAAGTTGAGCGGGAATTTCGCAGTCAAGACGCCATTTGGAAGGGTGTTTCGCAGCTGCGAAACCACTTTTTGGCACACAAGTGCCATTTTGTAGGATAGTTCCCCTCATTTCGAAGCTGCGATACGGCTGCGAAATCACCTTTGAGCTGCAAAATCACCTTTAGGCTGCGAAATGGTCTACAAGCTTCGAAATGGCTACGAAATCACCTTTAAGCTTCAAAAATGGTCTGCGAAAATGCCACTTTGCTGCGAAATGATCTCTAAGCTTCGAAATGGCTACGAAATGATCTCCAAGCTTCAAAATGGCTGCGAAATCACCTCAAAGCTTCAAAATGGCCTTCAAATTGCGAAATTGACTTGCGAAATGAAGGAAGGTTTGCAAAAACACCTTGCAAAGCCAAGGGAAGTGGCTAAAATGCCAACAAAGCCCCGCGACCATGCATCTGAAGAGAAGAGCCCCGCGCACCCTGGGATCACACACACCAAGCCTCTCACTCCATTTCTGACCTCCTTAAACCATCAAATCTCATAGCTCCAGTTGAGAGCTCCAGCTGAGGAGACTATGCCATCTAAGGAGACTACCAAAAAAAGAAGCCAAAGTCCTGATCCAACCCATTCAAGAGGCCACCATAGACGCATCAGCTCCACAGGACCCTACCATTACTTGATCATCTCTTTACTTTTTGTCTTTACATATCATATTAGTATAGATAATTCCATATTTTGATGTCTTATATTCTAGAATTGGATGTATTACTGATGATACATCATACATAGACATCATTTTTTGTTTAAATTTGGCATTTTTTATTTCCTCTACTCACTAACTCTTTTGTGTTTTTTTTGAAACATGTGGTTTCTCCTATATGACTCAGACTCCATATCACATGAGGTACCACTTCCTTCCTCCTTATTTTCAATTCAAACATTGAGGACAATGTTCATCTCGGTTGGGAGGAGAGATGAGGAAGTAAGTATTAATTTAAATTTTTATCATACTTAGTTAAATTAGCTACTTTTTGTTTAAATTTTAAAATTTTTGCTTTAAACTCCATGGATATTAAGGATTAACTCTCAAAATTAAATGAGAGAAGTCGAGTTTCAACTTGATTACATGAGTCTTAGAGTTTGTATTATGCTCTTCTAAAAGTTGATGAGTTGTTGAAACTCCAATTGCATGAAAACTTATCTCTTCCACCTTAAGCTATTCGCACACACATACATTAGATTCCGGTTATAAGATGTGAAACTATCTCACCCTCTAAGCTTGAGAAATCATAATTTGACACCTTTAACCTCTCTTTAATAGTGTTGGGACACCTCATAAAGACCAATGAGTCTTTGGAAAATATATATATATATATAAAATAAACTTCTTTGCTTGCCTTGAAACCTGAGCATGGTCCGAAGGGGTGGCGAAAGCCTTTAAAGCCTGGTGCCCTAAGCCTTTATTGGTTGGGAGTCACCGATCCTCTGCTTGTTACATGGGTGAATTGGTTAAGTTTAGTAAGTGAAAAAAATTGTGAATAAGAGGTGCGTTCCTAGCCTATCAAGAAATGGTTAATTTTGCTAAGCTTAAAGAAAGACTTAGGTTGGGGGGAGATGATAGTTATCCATACTATACTCGGAAGCTAATCACATTAACACTTAGCTTTTAGTGGAAGAATTTGATTTGGATCTTTTGAGAGTGGAAATTCTTTTGATGCTTAAACTTGCATAATATCCATTCTTTGTACTCTAAGATCAAGTGAATGCTTTGACAACTCTTATTATAGGTTGAGTTTCACATCTTTATTCATCCATGGATGTCCATCATGCCACTCATATCATTTTTTGGAGTGATTTGCATGATCCCTTTTATGTATATTATTATAGTTACTTAGTTTTTATCTCCTCCATTGCTAAAGGACTAGCAATGAGTCGGTTGGGGGGTGTGATTATTACCAAAAAGTGCTATTTTGTAGACCTAATTATAATGGTTTTAAGCACCTTTGAATAGTAATCATATTCATTTAACCCAATTAATTCATTAAGGTCCTTAGTAATTGGTTTTAACCATTTTGTGGCAAGTTTACATGTTTTTATCAGCTTATGAATCAATTAAAGCATGCCAAATGATGGAGGAGCTACTTGAACAAGTTATGGAAAAGCTTTTAGAAGCTCAAATTCATGAAGAACCAAAGCTTTGAAGTCCTTTGCCATAAGCAAATCCGGAATGCAAGGAGGGAAAGCAAAGAGAAATCTACCATGAAGCATTCTTGATGACAGTCATGTCAGCCACTTTTGGAGCACTTTCTGAAGTCCATTTTGTGCATGCTATATACCATTTTAAATCTCAGGAAGTCAACAATCCAATGCTTCAAACGGTGCACAATTTGGAGTTGAAATGAAGAAGTTATAGCCACTGCAAGTCAATCACTCTAAGCTGAAGGAAGCATTTTGCAAAGTGTTGCGAAATCACCCTTTTGTTGCGAAATGATTTCGCAGCCTTTTTGTACAGTGTTGTGGATTTCCTCCCGAAGTTGCCCGATATATGCCGCACGTTGGAAGCTGAGAACCTCAAGATGAAAGACCACTTCACAGCATTGCGAAATCAGCCGTTTGCTGCGAAGTCATTTCGCAGCCCTTTTTGTGCGTCTACGAAATCTCGCAGACCTCGTTTTCACCTGTGAAATGGTCCTTAGTGCTTCTCGATATTTGTGCACCGACTCTCTTAGATCTTTTCTTCAGATATTTTTGTATAAATTTCCATTCTTCTCCTTATAATCCACCAACCATAAGATTTCTTAGTTAGGAAGGTTGGACAAACATCTCTATATATATTCCCTTGCATCCACTATAATAGATATAGATAGAAATAGATAGATATATCATATATAGAATCAACGAACAGAGCACTTGCTCTGTTTTTCTTATATATTCTTGTTTTCTAGTTAGTTTTCTTACTGGCCAAACATTCTCTAAGGATTTTTCCTCAGAGGATGAGAGGCTAGGCTCTTTGTCTCTTGGAGTGAGGAAATCCGAGTAAGTTTCCACATGCATAAATTGGAAGTTTTGTTGTTTTAGTTTTTAATGAAGAGAAAGTGTGACCTGTTAATGGTTTTTATCTTTTTAGTTAACTTAAAACGCCTTTAAATCACCTGGGCCAACACTTGGTAAGGCAAGTGATCTCCGTCCATGGAGATTCACTAGTTTATCTCTTATGAGCCTTTGGGAGGTGACTTGAAGGTAGGATTTTCTAGAATAGCCAACACTTGGTAAGCTTTTGGACTCCAAGGAGACATCCATTAGTTATTTCTTGCGAGCTTTTGACGGGTAATCCAAGGTTAAAGATCACCTTGAATGGCAAATGCTAGGTGAGAGGCATGAGCCATTGCAAGATGCATCAGTGAAAGGGATTTAGTGTTTGAACCCATTAATGAGAAGCATCTGTACAACACCGGTTAGAGAAGGAACTATATGTTAATTCTCTAATGCGAGGAAAAGAAACAAGTGACCGAAACTCCCTTTTTGTATGAGGAATTTGAGCCTAGTGATCTGAAACTCCAAGAAACACTTTTCTTTGTAAGTAAAATCAGTTACTATTTTTTATTAGTTTAAAACCAAACCTTTTTCATTCAAACATCTTTATATTTTCTTTTAAAGCTAACCTTGAAATGAAAAGGCACCAATTCAGCTTTGAATTAATATCATTTGCAAAGTGAAAACCCATCCCAGTGAACGATCCTAGAGCCACTATGCTATAGTAGCTTTGTCTTTGCTACCCTAGTATATGGTGTAATAGGTTATAAATTTTGTTGATTACTCCCTCAATCAAGGAGCACTAGCTGGACATGAATCAGCTGAGACACCAATTGGGCACGAATCACATAACAGTGCTCTTGTTCTTGATATGATGAGAGACATGTCCTTTCTACCTGGTTTGGGTTAGGACAATGCCAACATGGATCTATTGAGTTTATAATTGCCATTGATCATGATACCCCTTTTAGACTTGGTTTCACCCCTTCAGAGGATGATGTTTGTTACATGGCGTGCTTGCGCAAGGATAAGGTGATGGCTCGATTGTCTGGCATCCCATTTGGTTATCTTGTTCGCCTTTACACTTTCAACTTGGTCGATTACTTTATCAGGGGATCAAAGATTCAACCTCATGTTGAGGAGATATTCATTGAGGATAGTATAGTGGATGAGCTTTAGCATATGCTTCATCAGATACAGATGGGTGATGAGACCCCTAGTGCTTCAGCTTCTATGATGATCGCTCCACCATCTTGGAATCGAGCTAGCTTATTCTCCTTGTGCTTCCTAGAGGAGACTATTGATTATGGGATAGTCATTGAGCCAATAGATATGATTGATGGAGTAGTTCCTCATGATGAGTATTGTGATGAAATGGACATGTTGGGTATCAGCCAGTTCCTTTATGTAGTTCAACACGAGTCTTTCTCGCCATTAGAGCTTTTTAGAGTATCTGTTATCGAGATTTTTTAGGTGAATCAAATTGTTCCTACTCCTGAGCTTCCTGCTTTTTTTATTCTCATTATTGATATGTATAAGGGCATTGTTAGCCCAGTTAAGGGAGCATCTGAATTTGTGGACCCACCTCTTTCATTTGACATTTTTTCGAGATTTGTCACCCTCTCTGACTATGTTTCTGATGATTCGGTTATGAATTTGAGCATTTACAAGTATTCGTCTGTCTCTTGTGAAGATGTTTCTTTACTTGCACCTTATTCATCAAGTTCACAAGTACTTGATATAGATGATGAGATTGCACAACATGATTCAGATGAGAAGGCTACCCCTATAGTAGAGGATGTTGATTTCAGTACAACTAACCATCCTAGAGAGCTGAAAATTAGATCACCTTTATCCATTAATGAGAGGGACAACCTCATCCATCTACTTAGATCATACTTGGATGTCTTTGCATGGTCGTATGAGGACATGCCAAGCCTCAATCCCTTTATAATTCAACATCATCTGCCCATTTTGCGACATGTTAGACTGGTTTAGTAGAAGTTAAGACGATTGCACCCACGATGGAGTTTACAAGTTAAGGAAAAGATTCAGAAACAACGTAGTGTAGGATTTCTATCAGTAGTTGAGTACCTTGAGTGGTTGGCTAACGTTGTTCATGTTCCCAAAAAAGATGGTAAGGTTAGGGTTTGTGTTGATTTTAGAGACCTTAATAAGGTCAGTCCTAAGAATGATTTCTTTCTCCCCCACATTGATTTATTAGTAAACAACACTGCAGGCTACTCAATGTTATCTTTTATGGATGGATTTTCTGAATATAATCAGATTCTGATGGCCTTAGAGGATAGGGAGAAGACTACTTTAATCACTGAGTGGGGTACCTATTATTACAAAGTCATGTCATTTGGATTAAAAAGCACAGGAGCCACTTATCAACAAGCTGCCACTACTTTATTTCATGACATGATGCATAGGGATGTTAAGGTGTATGTTGATGACATGATAGTAAGGACTCATGATAGGGCAGACCATTTGGTAGCTTTAGAGAGATTCTTTCAAAGGATCAAGAAATTTAAGCTGAGACTGAACCTCAAAAAGTGCACATTCAGTGTGTCTTTTGGGATATTACTAGGACATATGGTCAGTGAGCAAGGCATAGAGGTCGGTCCTAATAAGATTAGAGCCATACTTGACATGCCCGCACCTAAGACTGAGAAAGTGGTAAGGGGTTTTCTGGGCAGATTGTAGTATATCAGTTGCTTTATTACCATATTGAAAAATACATGTGAGCCTATCTTCCGCCTTTTGAGAAAGAATCAACCTACAATCTGAAATGATGATTGTCAGTATGCTTTCAAAATAATTAAGGAGTATTTCCTTTCCCCTTCAGTTTTAGTGTCTCCTATACCAAGATGCTCACTAATCTTGTACTTGTCAGTTTCAGACATAGCTTTAGGATGCATGTTGGCTCAACTTGATGATTCAAAGAATGAACAAGCTATCTACTATTTGAGTAAGAGGATGCTAGAGTGTGAAATGAGATATGTTGTGATTGAATGCCTCTACTTGGCATTGGTTTGGGCCATCAAGAGATGAAGCATTACATGATAGAGTATTTAGTGCACTTGATTTCCCTTCTTGATCCATTGAGATGCTATTTTGATAGGCCTGCTTTGGCTAATAGACTGATGAGATGGCTTGTGCTTCTTATAAAGTTCGACATTCAGTTCGTCTCTTGGAAATCCATTAAGGGAAGCGTTGTTGGAGATTATTTACTGTCCTTACCAACATTTGAGAGTAGACCAGTTGATGATGATTTTTCAGATGAGGAGTTTGTTGCTATGACTAGTTTATCATGTTGGCGCATGTATTGCGATAGTGCAACTAATCATTTGGGGTATGGGATAAGTGTTTTGTTGGCATCCCCGCAGGGTGATCACATTTCGAGATATGTTTGTTTAATATTTTCTAATTACCATCCTGCCACAAATAATATTATTGAGTATGAAGCATGTATCCTCGATCTAGAGAGTACATTAGAGCTTGACATCAAACAAATGGATATATTTGGTGAGTCCAATCTGGTACTCAGACAGGTTCGGGGTGAATGGAGGACCAGGGATGTGAAACTAAAGCCATACTATGCCTATCTAGAGTTGTTCATTGAAAATTTTGAGGAGTTAAAATACATTCATCTCTCTAGAGCACATAATCAGTTTATTGATGCCTTAACTACCTTAACTTCTACAATTGACATTCCAATTAATGTGGTAGTTCGTCCTTTGCTGATTGAGACTAGATCTGCACCCGCTTATGGTCACTTGATTGATAAGGCAAAGGACCAAGATGGCCTACCATGGCTTTATTACATTTATCAGTTTCTCAGATCGGGCACATGCCCCGAGGTTGTGATAGCGAAGGATTGAAGAGCATTGAAATAGTTAGCCACTAGATTTGTGATATGTGGAGAGACTTTATACAGACAATCAGTCGATGGTATGCTTTTCTTATGTTTGGATTGAATCTCTGCAAATCAAGTGATGAGAGAGGTTCATGCAGGAGTTTGTGGTCTACATATGGGTGGACACATGTTAGCACGTAAGATTATGAGATTAGGATACTTCTAATTGACTATGAAGACTAATTTTTGTCAATTTGTTCAGAAATGCCTAGAGTGACAGATGTATGGAGATCTTATTCATGTACCATCCTTAGAGTTGCATGCTTTGACATCGCCATGACCATTCTCAATATGGGGTATTGATATCATTGGAAAGATCTCATCGAAATATTCTAGTGGTCATGAGTTCATCTTAGTAGCTATAGATTATTTCACTAAGTGGATAGAGGCTGCATCATATGCAAATTTGGCATTCGCCAAAGTTGCAGTTTCATTAGGTCACATATTATCTGCCGTTATGGAATTCCTCATGAGTTGATTTAAATAGGGGAGCACACTTTAGAGCTGAAGTTGAGACTTTGTTACAGAAATATGACATTCAACATCACAAATCATTTGCATATAGGTCGCAAACTAATGAAGCGGTAGAGGTTGCAAATAAGAATATAAAAAGGATCTTGAGAAAGATGGTTGAGACTTCTCGAGATTGCTCGGAGAAACTTCCTTTTGCTTTATAGGCATATCATACTTCTTTTCGCACCTCTATAGTAGCCACACCTTACTCTTTGGTGTACGATATGGAGGCAGTTTTACCCGTTGAGATAGAAATGGGTTCATTGAGAGTGGCCTTTAAGCAATAGGTTTTTGAGGCAGAGTGGGCTTAGGCTCGATTTAATCAACTTAACCTTTTAAACGAAAGAATGTTGAGAGTTATAGATCATATTCAGGCTTATCATAGGAAAATGGCTCATGCTTTCAAGAAATAGGTCAGGTTAGGTCATTATAGAAAAAAAAATTGGTTTTAAGGATTCTTAGAGGTTTGATTGAAGACCCTAGAGGAAAGTTGAGACCTAGTTGGAGTGGACCTTATTTTTTTCGAGACCTAACTCCAAAAGGGGCTGCATGGTTGACTGACCTAGATGGAAACCAATTTTTAGAATCGACCAACGTGGATTAGCTGAAGAAGTATTACGTTTGAGATCATGGTCGAAAGATGGGTGACCATCATTTCAATTAGCCTCATACCTTATCACACCCATTTCACACATAATCCATTGCTAGCCCTTTGAGTCTCATGAGGTACATTATAGTCTTTCTTTCTTATAGCTCTGCTTACCTTTCATCACCTAGGTAGGGGCCCTTGGTTGTGTATGCATATTTTACTTGAATAGTCTCATGAGTTTCAAACTCTTTGATCTATTTCCTTTCTTATTGTTACCATTCTCTTACTATCCCACTCCTATAATGTTTTATTATTGTTCATTTTTTGTTTATTTCTACGTTTTGTCTTCTCTTGCTTCATCTCACTCTCTTTATTTCTTCTAATTGATGAATTTTCACATTTGTAGTGAATCAAGGTAGTCATGTCACACCCTTCATCCACCTGTTGACTTTGATCTGGATACCTTAGCTTGAGAGGTGAACTCAGGGTTAGGGCTTTATACACATGTCAGCGATTAGAGTTGGCATACTTCTGTGGTTTGTGTATGATTCATATTTTCATTGGTGATTAGGGAAAGTTTATTCATTTATATTATTTGCCCAGTGGAGTTTTGGTTTGTTGATACTAGTGTTCTCATATATATATATATATATATATATATATATATATATATATATAT
>JAJJMF010013693.1:0-17387 GCA_022058775.1 Vitis hybrid cultivar | reverse complement strand
TTATTAATTTTCTTCTCTTTTACACTTCATTTTCCTTTCAATTTGAATACATTGTTATCTTGAGATTTTATCATGCAATTTCAAGTCAATTTCACTTGATCACAATCATTTCTTATCATCTCATTCAAGCCTTAATTACTGAGAATAATCCATCCTTGTGGACGATACCTAAATACCACTATACTACAGTAGTTTGTACTAAAACCACTTTTTGATCGGGTACAAATTATTATAGAATAGTGAATTAGGTTATAAATTTTGTTTTGATCCAACAAACGACAAAATCCGATGGATCAAAAATGGCGCCGTTGTCGGGGATGGTGCCAAGGCGATTGAGGCATTATCTTTGGTGAGGATTAACCCTTGTGATCCACATCACAAGATTGGTGAAGTTCTTTTTACCGATTCTCCACTTTCATCTTATTTTTCTTCCAAATTTTATTTTTCTCTTTTGTTTTTTTTTTTTTTGTTGTGTTTTGGTTTTCCTTTGTTTGCTATGTAGGTGAACCCTTGTATGCTCCATTGGGAACAAAATTCTAAGGAAATGTTGAAAAGAACTAATTCATCTACTCAAGTGCTGAATATTGGAATTGCTACAAATATAATAGAACCTCAAGGTGAAGATCAACTAAGTCAACATGGTCCTAATAAAGAAAATTTACATTTGTATCGATCTATGAGGGACCATATGCATCCACCAAGAATGAGTGCACCATCATGTATTGTTCCTCCTAGTGAGCAAATGATCATCCTTCCTTATTTGGTACCACTTCTTCCTCAATTCCATGGAATGGAGAATGAGAATCCTTACACTCACATAAAGGATTTTGAAGAAGTATGTCATACTTTTCAAGAAGGGGCTGCATCAATTGATCTTATGAAACTTAAATTGTTTCCTTTCACCCTCAAGGAAAAGGCAAAAGTGTGGTTGAATTCTTTGAGACCGCAAAGTATCCACTCATGGCCTGAACTACAAGCTGAATTTTTGAAGAAATTTTTTCTAGCTCATCGTACTAGTTGACTGAAGAGGCAAATTTCCAATTTTGTGACCATGGAGAATGAAAAATTTTATGCTTGTTGGGAGAGATATATGGAGGTTGTCAATGCTTGTCCTCATCATGGTTTTGACACTTGGATGTTGGTAAGCTACTTTTATGAAGGTATGTCACCGGCTATGAAACAATTGCTAGAAACCATGTGTGGAGGAGACTTTATGAGCAAAAGTCAATGAAGCTTTGGATTTTATAAACTATGTGGCTGAAATATCTAGATCATGGGATGAACCTCATGGAAAAGACTTCATCAAAGCCAAGCCCCAAAACAATTCTAAAGGAGGAATGTACACTTTGAATGAGGATGTAGATGTGCAAGCAAAAATGGCAACTCTATCAAGGAGATTGGAAAAACTTGAAACAAGAGGAGCTCATGAAATCAAAGTGGTTAATGATGTTCCAATGCAAATTGCTCAATGCTTCATATGTCAATCCGGTGAACATCTAGTGAGCGAATGCCCCACCATACTAGCTGTTAGAGAAATGTTTATGGAGCAAGCTAATATTGTTGGATTTGTTAAACACTCCAACAGTTCTCCATTTTCAAATACCTTTAATCCGGGGTGGAGGAATCATCCAAATCTATATTGGAAGAGTGGACAAGGAAAATTTTCTTCTAACATGCAAACTTCTCAACCTCAAGCTTCATCAGTAGAACAAGCTATAGTGAATTTGAGTAAAGTGATGGGTAACTTCATTGGAGATCAAAAGAGTATCAATACTCAATTAAATCAAATGATAGATCATATGGAGACATCTTTCAATCAAAAATTTGATAGCTTGCAAACCAATCTCACACAAAAATTTGATAATATGCAACTTGCTATTTCTAAACTCACAAGTATGCATACAGTGCAAGAAAAAGGAAAATTCCCTTCACAACCCCAACAAAATCCAAGGGGAGTTCATGAAATCGGAGAAAAAAATGAAAATTATGATAAAATAGATGAAGTGAAGGCAATTATTACCTTAAGAGGTGGCAAACAAGTTGATCAACCCATGCCAAAACCAAAAGAGAATAAAGGAGGGAACAAGAAGAAAATGTGAAAGAACAAGAAAATTGGAAAGAGGTGAATGAAGATGATAGACCAAGGCAAGATGAGATCGTTAATGAAGAGGTTAAGAAGAAAGATAAGCTCTTATCTCCACCTTTTCCAAAAACTCTTCAATCAAGGAATGTGGTAAATAATGCAACTGAGATTTTTGAAGTTCTCAAGCAAGTCAAAGTTAACATACCACTCCTGGACATGATCGAGCAAGTTCCTCCCTATGCCAAGTTCCTTAAAGATTTATGTACAATGAAGAGGGGGCTGAACATCAACAAGAAAGATTTCTTAACTAAACAAGTTAATGCAATCATCCAATGTAAGATTCCAATCAAATATAAAGATCCAGAGTGTCCTACCATTTCGGTGAATATTGGAGATACATATGTAGAGAAAGCTCTTGTTGACTTGGGTGCAAGTGTAAATCTTCTTTCCTATTCGATGTACAAGCAATTGGGGCTAGGGGAACTCAAGCCTACTTCTATCACATTATCTTTGGCTGATAGATCAATTAAAATTCCAAAAGGAATGATTGAAGACATATTGGTTCAAGTGGATAAGTTTTACTATCCTGTTGATTTTATTGTCCTTGATATGGAGCCAATAGCAAGAGAACCAAATCATGTTCCAATCATCCTTGGTAGACCTTTCTTAGCCATAGCAAATGCCTTAATAAGTTGTCGGAATGAGGTGATGCAACTCACTTTTAGGAATATGACTCTTGAGCTGAATATTTTTCATCTATGCAAGAGACATCCAAATCAGGATGAGAATGAACAAGAAGAGGTTTGCTTGATTGATAATCTTATAGAAGAACATGTGGAAGGAATAATGGAGGAAGAGATGGAGAAGGCTTATGAAGAATTTGAAGAAATTGAACAAGAAGAAAAATTTGACGAAGCTAATGAAATTGCCTCCATTAATCATCCTATGCAATGGAAAGCAAAAGAGAAGCCTTTATCTCTAACCAATGATGATGAAGAAAAGAAGGAAGAATCACCTAAATTCAATCTCAAGTCTTTGCCAAGTGATTTGAAATATGCATACCTTGAGGAAGACAAGTATCCGGTGGTAATCTCTTTAAAATTATCATACCAATAAGAACCTAGTTTGTTGGAAGTTCTAAGGAAATGCAAAGAAGCTATTGGATGGTCCATTTTTTATCTTAAGGGGATAAGTCCTTTGGTATGCACTCACCACATTTATTTGGAGGAAAATGCTAAGCCAATTCGTCAACCTCAAAGGCGATTGAATCTTCACATGCAAGAAGTTGTTCAAAATGAGGTACTTAAGTTGTTACAAGCTGGAATTATCTACTCTATTTAGGATAGCACTTGGGTGAGTCATACTCAAGTTGTGCCTAAAAAGTCGAGAATGACCATCATACAAAATGAAAAGGGAGAATCTATTCCCACAAGATTGACCACGGGATGGAAGCTGTGTATTGACTATCGAAAGCTAAACACTGTCACAAGAAATGATCATTTTCCTCTTCCATTCATGGACCAAGTATTGGAGAGGGTTTCGGTACATCCTTATTATTGTTTTCTTGATGGCTACTCTAGTTATTTTCAAATTGAGATTGCCTTGGAAGATGAAGAGAAGACAACATTTACTTGCCCTTTTGGTACCTATGCATATAGGAGAATGCCATTTGGTTTATGCAATGTTCCCACAACTTTTCAAAGATGCATGCTAAGTATCTTTAGTGATATGGTAGAGAGAATCATGGAAATTTTCATGGATGACCTTACCATCTATGGTGAGGATTTTGGAGATTGTCTCTCAAATTTGGAAACAATACTTCAAAGGTGCATTGAGAAAAATTTAGTGCTAAATTGGGAGAAATGCCATTTTATGGTAGAAAAAAGGCATTGTTTTAGGTTATGTTATCTCAAGGAAAGGCATCGAAGTGGATAAAGTAAAGATTGAGATAATTATGAATCTACTACCACCAACAAATGTTAAAGAAGTTAGACAATTCCTTGGTCATGCAGGTTTTTATAGACGTGTCATCAAGGATTTCTCTAAACTAGCAAGACCAATGTGTGCCTTACTTGCTAAGGATGCCAAATTCAAATGGGATGAAAATTTTCAACATTGCTTTGAAGAGTTGAAGAGACTATTGACTACTACACCTATTGTGAGGAGACCAAATTGGGACCTGCCTTTTGAAGTTATGTGTGATGCAAGTGATCAAGCAATAGGAGCAATTTTAGGGCAAAGAGATGAAGGGAAACCTTATGTTATCTACTATGCAAGTAAAACTCTTAATGAGGCACAAAAGAACTACACCACCACTGAAAAAGAGTTGCTTGTAGTTGTCTTTGCATTAGACAAGTTTAGAGCTTATCTTGTTAGAGCTCCTATAGTGATCTTCACCGATCATTCAACTTTGAAATATTTAGTCAACAAGAAAGACTCTAAAGCAAGGCTAATTCGCTGGATTTTACTTCTTCAAGAATTCAATCTTGAAATAAGGGATAAGAAAAATGTAGAGAATGTGGTAGCTGACCATCTATCCCGAATTTATGTGGAACACATTCCGGAAAGCCCCCCCATTAATGAAGAATTTCATGATGATGCTCTTTTGAAAGTAGACACCAATCCATGGTATGCTCATATTGCAAATTATCTAGTCACTAGAGAATTACCCAAGGAATGGACTACTCAAGAGAGAAGATTTTTCTTGTCCAAAGTGCATGCATACTATAGGGAGGAACCATTTTTATACAAGTATTGTGCTGATCAAATCATTAGGAAGTGTGTACCGGAAGAAGAACAACAAGGAATTCTTATGCAATGCCATGCTTATGCTTGTGGAGGTCATTTCTCCACTCAAAAGACAGCTTTGAAGGTTCTCCAATCAGGTTTTTATTGGCCAACTGTATTTAAAGATGCACATGAAGTTTGTAAGTCTTGTGACAAGTGTCAAAGGCTTAGGAAATTGACAAAGCGACACATGATGCCACTTAATCCCATATTGGTAGTGGAATTATTTGATATATGGGGGATTGATTTCATGGGACCATTTCCACTCTCTTTTGGATACTCCTATATCTTGGTAGGAGTTGACTATGTGTCAAAATGGGTGGAAGCAATAGCTTGTAAGCATAATGATCACAAAGTGGTTGTAAAATTTCTCAAGGAAAATATATTCACAAGGTCTGGGGTGCCAAAGGCCATTATTAGTGATGGAGGTACTCACTTTTGCAACAAGATATTCAACAACCTTCTTGCTAGATATGGAGTGAAACACAAGGTAGCCATACCTTACCATCCACAAAAAATTGGACAAGTGGAGTTAGCTAACAGTGAAATCAAGAACATCCTGATGAAAGTGGTGAATGCAAACCACAAGGATTGGGCATTAAGACTTCTTGATACACTTTGGGCTTATTAAACTACCTACAAAACAATTCTTGGAATGTCACTGTATAGGTTGGTTTTTGGTAAGGCATGTCATCTACTAGTGGAAATGGAGTATAAAGCATGGTGGGCCATAAAGAAATTGAATTTTGATATGCAAAATGTTGGGTTGAAGAGGTTCCTAGACTAGAATGAGTTAGAGGAAATGAGAAACAAAGCCTACATGAATTCAAAAATTTCTAAGGACAAACTCAAGAAATGGCATGATCAAATTGTCCTTAGGAAAGAGTTTCAAGATGGACAAAAGGTGCTCCTCTATGATTCAAAATTGCACATCTTTTCAGGAAAGCTCAAATCTCGATGGAATGGCCCATACTTGGTTCATAAGGCGTATTCGAATGGAGTTGTTGAAATTACTAATCCAAAGAGTGGATGTATTTTCAAAGTTAATGGACATTGGCTTAAACCATATATGGAACCTATGGTGCAAGAGAAGGAGGAGTTATACCTCCTTGAACCTTCCTGAAGTTGAGCATTCTAGGTTTGGTGGGCTTAGTGTTCTAAAAGACTAACTAACCCAATGATTTTGCAATTCTTTTTCTTTGATTTTTTTTTGTTTTGTTTTGCTTTTATGTTGTTTGATTTTTTTTAGTCATTATGAATGATCCCTTTTTAATCATATCAATTGTGTTTTGAAGGATTTTTCGGATGGATGGAATGCATGAAGCAAAGGAAAAAGGAGTTTTAATGGCCCAACACCAGTGTGCATGTTCATGCCAAACCAGGGGAGTTCATGCCAAAACGGGGGAGTCTTCATAGCTTTGGAAATGTGCAAAACGAGTTTCTATCCCAGTTCACATGATCATGCAAAATTCTCACATGACTGTGCGAAACTGATAAGGATAGTTGCAAAATTTTTAACCCTCCGGACCATTTCGCATGACCATGCAAACATTTCACATGACCATGCGAACATTTCGTATGACTATGTGAAATCCAGCTTAAGCACTACAGCAAAATGAACCCTCTGGATCACTTCGTACACTTATGCAAAAATTTCGCATGTCTATGCCAAAATTTTCTTTAAAAAAAAAAACAAATTTGTCCCCAATATAAGCCCTATTTCATTTCGCACCATTAAGTGAAAGTGAGCCTCATGCAAAAACTCTTCGTCTTCGTTAGTCATGCGAAACTGAGGAGTAACACCATCGGTCTTTTTTCCATTTCACCCACTCTCTCTCTCTCACATTTCTTCTTTACCTTAAACCACAATCAAACATTGAGAATTTGATTCTTTTCCTTTTTTGATTTTTGAAGATTTAATTGAGCGCTCCAAACATTGCAAACATTTCAGATAGGGAATCAAAAACGAAAATCATCATACATTGAGAAAGAATTCGTGGCGATGAATGATGGAAATGGAGAAGACACTGATCCTGAATCACCTCCGGGATTTTTCCTTTCTGAACCTCCCATTTCTGGACATCCAAACCAGAGGAATGTCACAAGATCTTCAATGGATAAAGGAAAATCAAATATGGTTGCTCCTGGAAAATTACCGATGAAGAGAACACGAAGCGTCAAAGCTCAAACTCCTTCAATTTTTTCAGCATCCCCTACTACTCCTTCAGAGCAACATGTTGTAGTTCAGTCCATTGTTGTTGAAGCCCCTACTCCTACTCCGGTTACAAAATTTGCACCTCCATCGAGCCAACCACTTCAATTCCAATTCACGAAAGCATCGAAGAAGAAATTAGCCACTAGTGTAAGGGAAGACTGCTTAGGTAGAAAATTTCATGAAGAATGTTACTATGATTTCAAGGCTTTTGCTACATCCCCTCTTACTAAATTCTCCACGGAGCTTTGTTGTTGATATTTTTTTGAGCCATTCATGGTGCCTAGACTATTCTTCTATCCTCGCATAATTCGGGAATTTTACTACACCATGACCAGTAGAGGAGTCTACCCACCTTCAGTGATTTATTTCGAAATTAATGGGAGACAAGGTATGCTAAATTCTGAAATGGTAGCAAGAGCCTTGGATATTCCTTTCACACCTCCAAGTCCAGCCAAGTTTCAACCTATTACTCAAATTGAAGCTACTGAGATGGTTCGAATTGTCTCTCAAAATCAATCCATCAATACACATGCAGTGCTGAGGGGAGAAATAGACTCCAATTTTTGGTTCTTGGATCATGTCCTACGCTCCAATGTCTATCCTTGCCAACATGCAATGCAAAGGCGAGAACATATCCTAGAGGCATTATTCAGAATTATTAGTGGACAATGGTGGACACCTGCTAATTTATTCATGGCTGCCCTGTTCTACTTTGAAGATAAGGTACATCTAAAGCAATTGCAAAGAGCCAAGAAATATCCATTATTCTTCCCGCACATGTTGGGCACCATATTGGAGTACTATGGCTTTCCTACTAAACCTGATAAAGAAAAAAAGCATCATTGTATGGAAGTTTATACTGTTTCCAGATGGCAAGGTAGTATGACCAAAACCGAGTCCACTCTCACAAGTGCCTCATTGACTACTGATAATGAACATCATTATGTGCCTCCTCCGAATTTGATCCTTGAAGATTTTGGTGATGGAGAAGATACACCCCCAAGACCACCAGCTGCCACCACACCAGGATCTACTTCTACTCCCCTAAATTGTAATACACCTGCACATATTTTGGCTAGCCTTTCCTCTGCCCCGAACATAGGCCCATCATCTTCTGATGGCTATGTCTATATATCAGCTGAAGCATTCAATCAACTCAAATCAAGCAAACATCCAGCTCACTCAGCGGCAACTTGTCCAAAGAGTTAATGAACTTACCATGGCTGTCCAACAATGGAATTCTTCTTCTGAGAAGCTAGCTAGTGTTCATGATGCTACTCCTCTGTCCATCCCACCTACACAAGAGACAAATTCTATAGAGAGGGAGTCCACAGTGTCTACCACCATTTTAACACCTTCAAAGATCATCCCCTCTCATCCATCTCATGCTTGAGGATAGGGAGTGCCCTCACTTTTCTCCTTGACTTCATTTGTTTTTTTTTATATAGTGTTCATTTTTTTTCATCCTGTCCTAGCACACTTATACTTATATATTGTTTTGTATAGTTATAGAAGCTGGAAAACAATGTTTTGCAAGTACTTTTCCCTTCCTTGCTTTACATTTTTTTTTTTTTTTGTTAACATTGAGGACAATGTTTAGTTTGGTTGGAGAGAGGATAAAAGGATTTTTGGTTTCTTGTTGATTTAGAATTGGTTGCTAGATTTATTTTTTGCTTGTGTATTAGCTAGATTTTTTTTTTTAATTGGTAATTTTGTTTTTGAGAAGGACATAACACTGATGATTGATAAATAAGCATACCTAGCTTGAAAAAAGTTGATTTGGAATATCAGCTCATTTGCTTGATCTTAGAAAACTTGTTATGTTGATTGAATTTGATTTGACTTTGAAGTTTTCATCTTTCCAAGGGATTTTTCTAATTGAGTTTTGACACACACTATGCACTCTAGACCCCTATTATAAAATGAAAGACTAGTCTAACCTTAAGACTTGGACCCAATTGTCTTAGCAAGTTGAATCACTTTTAAATTAAGTTGAGACACCTTAAGAAGAAGCCAATGTGCCCAATTCAAAAAAAAAAAAAAAAAAGGTTGATGAATAAAAAAGTTGAGTTATGCTTTCCTTGAAACCTGAGCAAGGTCTGAGAAGTATATGGCCCAAAGGTCTTTAAAGCCTGGTGCCCTAAGCCATTCTGGTTGGGATCCATCGACCTCAATGCTCGTTACATGGGTGAATAGGTGGAGTATGAGCTCGATTGTAGGTGTTAAGCTATTGGATCCTAAATTGTGGAGTCCGAGGTGAAGTCTGAGGAGTTAGTGGCTGAATTAGTCATATAAACTTGGTGCCCTATGCCTTATGGTTGGGAGTCATCGATGAATCCCCGCTACATGGACCGTATACTTGGAGATACCTTTAGCATTGCATTCCTAAAATTAGACCTTTGAAAAAACAAATATATATATATATATATAAAGAAATAAAGATAGGTACGTTCTTAACCAATGAGAAAGTGATTTTTGTTGCTTAAGATAAATTGGGCATGTTTGGGGAGAGGAATAATTTTGAATAGTATATTAGGGGGCTAGTTTAATTTCACTCAAGACTTGTTTGGAAATATCATTTTGGGGAGTTGAAAATGGATATGTCTTTGACACTTTGATTTGCATGATGTCTTTTCTATTAGAGATAGGAAATGAGTTTGAGATTTTGATGACACCTATGGATGGTGAGGTGTGTTTCATTTTTGACCATTTGTGCTATGGGATTTTCAAAAACATTTTCCAAATGAGTTTAAGATTTTTTTTTGGAATAATTTTTCTCTTTCTTTTTGTTATACCATTGCTAAAGGACTAGCAATGTGTTGGTTGGGGAGAATGATTACTACTCAAAAACCACACATTTTAGATACTAATTTTCATGAGTTTCATACCTTTTGAGTAGTAATTATGCCTAATATGCCCAAGTAATACATTGCTACCCTTGCAAGAGATACTAATGGTTTTTTGTTGAGTTTTGGAGATATTTTAAGGTGATTTTTGAAGCATGGAGTGACAAGTGGAAAATGGAATGGAGGAGGGTACACAATATGGATGATGAGGAAAAGGAAATGCATTTAGACCAAGCTTTGGAGCTTAATTGAAGGTGGTGGAGGTGGATTAAAAATGAAGAAATGGGAGAAATTGCAAAGAGAAGTCGGAAAAACATGTTTTTCAATTTCACATGACCATGCGAAATTTTCGCACAGTCATGCGAAATGAAATAGAATAGGCTTGGCTGCAGCATACAAGGGAAATGTGAAAAGTGATTTCACATGACCATGCAAAATTTTCGCACAGTCATGCCAAACACTCCAAAAAGACGAAAATGATGGATTTTCCACTTCGCACCATCATGCGAAATTGCTGAAGCTCGTGCGAAAATGTATTCTCTCCAAATTCCTTGATGAAGAAGCATCCAAAAGACCTCTTAGATGATGTCAAGTGTCCTCTTGACCTTGGCCTATAAATAGAAACGCGATTGACTCATTTGGAGACTTTGGAATACTTTTTCTAATTGTAGAACTTTTCAGACTTCTTCTCTCTATATAATTCTCTACTTTCCTTCATTTTCTCTTATTTTCTCAGTAGCCAAACATGTCTTGTGATATCAAATCTCCAAGCATGAGTAGCTAAATCTCGTTTTTCTCGGAGGAGGGAAGATCTAGAGGCAAGATCTATGGTGAATTAGATAATTGAGCTTAATTTGCAAAGGTAATTTGATCCAATTGATTGATTAATTGAAATTTGGGGATTTTTCTCTTCAAATTGTCTTAGATGATTACTACAATGCAAACTAGGTAGATTCATCAAATTCTTAATGCTAGATTTGATGAGATTGAATAGTTGCATTGTGTGAATCATCGGAAGATAATTTAAGATGAATTGAATATATGATTCGAATTGATCTCTTGGATTAGATTACCTAATTTGAAGAGAAATTAGATCTAGACCTAAAGCTAGATCAAAAATCGGTTTAGATGAAAATTTAGGTTTTCAATCTAACTTGATGAAAATTAGATCTCAACACCTATTCACCATGGAAATTGCTCTCTAGAAAATCCAAACTCCAAGAATTTCACATCTTATTAATTTTCTTCTCTTTTACACTTCATTTTCCTTTCAATTTGAATACATTGTTATCTTGAGATTTTATCATGCAATTTCAAGTCAATTTCACTTGATCACAATCATTTCTTATCATCTCATTCAAGCCTTAATTACCGAGAATAATCCATCTTTGTGGACGATACCTAAATACCACTATACTACAGTAGTTTGTACTAAAACCACTTTTTGATCGGGTACAAATTGCTATAGAATAGTGAATTAGGTTATAAATTTTGTTTTAATCCAACAAACGACAAAATCCAAGTGATCACCATCCCTAGCAGAATCTTTGCTCTCTTGCTATTGAGAAAGTAGATGCAAGGCTCAACTCTCGTTCCACTGCTACCTTCAATCACAGAGAAAACTCACTTGGTGTTGTTGTTGCTTGTTCATGGACGTCCTACTTTGCCACCTTCTGCAACCACAAGTCTTGAGATTTCTGAATCATAGCCCATAGTCTCAAAGAGAGGACGATCAAAATTTTCTCGAAGAAAGGATGATCAGTTTTTTAAAGAGAGGACGATCAGAATTTTTGGCAAGGGAATAACCGTCTAGTCTCTACCGAAATGCTGCCACTTTGTGGAAGTCCACCACTGAGAGTTTAAAGGAGGGTGGGAGAGCAGCACGCACAGCTTGCATTGGAAGATTTCATGTATAGCCCACTTCCTAGAGGATGCAGTCTACATCTCACGAACAGCCCACAATACCTCCACAAACAGCCGCGTTATTGTTGAATCTTGGCAGAGAGGACTACATGCCATTCGAATGAGGAATAGCCACCTTTCTCCATGCTACACACCCACAGACAGTCCACTTAGAACACCACTCATCCAGTCTTCATCCACACAGCTGCCACTTTGAGAAAGACACAATCCACGCCATTGCTCGGAAAGGTAAGTTGGAATTTCGTTCCAATTAAATCTTGATTTATTACATAAAGAAAAATTATTGATTGCAATTGGGTTTAGGCTTTGATTCGTTAGGTTAGATTGATAGGGTTTGAATTATTTAGTTCCAGTTTCAGATTCATCAGATTAGATTAGATTAGAGAGGTTTGAGTTTAATCTAGTTATGATTTTTATCCATTATATTGATTAGAAAAAGTTTTTCATTAAATTGACATTTTGAGTTGAGTCAAATTTTCTTTTTTTCATAAATGAATTTTTCCATCATAAGTTTAGCTCCTTGATCCTAAATGAAAGATAGGCAAAAAAAGGATCCAATTCAGCTTTTCTCTTATTTTCAAAACTCTCTCAAGTTAGAAATCAAAAATCTCTATTTTGTGTCTATTGTATGGGATTTAACAAACCATTGGGTCCTTTTTTTTTTACTTCCCTTAAAGTCATTTTCAAAAGCATTTAAATCACCAATAAAAGGTTTTAGAAAATATTCATTCTAACTTTAGGCAAAGAACACACTTTCTAATAAAATTATGCAACTAATTTCATTTAAGTTGCATTTCTCCTTTGTTGGTTTTTTTCAAAAATTTAGTTTTTATTCACATAGGTTTGGACTTGTGCTCCCAAAATAATGGGGATACATAGGTAAAACTTACATAAATTGAATGGGGACTTGATGGAACCCCTACATAAGAAAATTTTTCAAAACTCTTCCTTGCTACCAACTTTCACTCAACCACTGACCTTCTAGATTTAAAATTCGTTTCAGAAACTTTAAAATATTTTTAAAAAATTTCCAAAACTTTTATAACTTTCCTCACTTCTTGAAATTGAATTTAAAGTTTCGTTTGAGTTAGAAAATCATTCTAGAATAAAAGATACAAATGAGTCTTTAGGGGGGCTCCATTTTCACCTCAGTTCTAGACACCCGAGATCTTTTTGAAAAAATAAAACACCAAAAGACTTTTTAAATTTGATTCAATATTTTTCCTCAATTTTATGATTCTTGAAATTGATCTTAGACACATAAAATATTAAAAAATATGCCTCTTTGAGGGAGATATGATTTTTCAAAGTTGTACCTACTATGCATGATGGAATCTGGACATTTGATTGGTTGGAGCATTTTAAAAATATTTTTGAGTACTACCCGACCCTAAATTTATTTTCATGTGATATAGACACCTTGAATGATTTATGTGATTTTTTTTTAACGAATTTATGTGATGTCTTATTATTTTTTTTAAAAATTCGTTTATGCATGTCACTATTTTTTTTACCTAATCAATATGGACCTTCTGGAACTTTTGGGTGTCTTTGTTGCAATTTGTCATTCGAATGAGTGTTTGGCTTTCTTTATGTTGATCTAGATGTGTAGGATTTGTTTCCTGAAATTTTTCATAATTAAATTCCACTCTAACCCATTTTTTTAGAAATTGTTTTATGATGCTTCCTTTTCTAACTACATGCTGATGGTTTTATATTTTACTTGAAATTGTTATTATTTTTGGAGTCATTTGATTTATCTTATCTCAATGTTTGGCTTTGGCATTGTATATTAGACATAATGGTCATGTTATATAATTTATGCTTGTCCTAACCACTTTAGCATATTTGGAGAATCTTATAAATTATGCATGCTACCCAAGTACACCCTCTATCACCCACTTTCTAAATTTTGTGAATATGTTTGTCACTGTGAACTGTGCCTATATTCTATAATGCTTAAGTGTATTGATATACATGCTTTATTGTTTGATTTTTTTCTTCTAATAAAGTACATACTGGATAATGTACTATTTGAACAAACTTTGATGTCTTATGATAGAGTTTAAGAAGTAGTCCAGATATGCACTCTAAATCTTCTTTATGATTGTGATTGATTTTCTTGTTTAGCATGCTATTTTTTAAAATCACCTAGCCTACTTGATTCGTTCCCAATTGGTGTCTCAGTTGATTCATGTCCTCTCAATGGTCCCTGACAGTGGTGCCATTTGATTCGTGTCCAGTTGGTGTCCCTTGATTGTGGTCCTCAGAAGGGAGTAATCAACAAAATTTATAACATATTACACCATGTACTAGGATAGCCTTAGCTAGCATAGCATAGTGGCTCTAGGGTCATTCACTGGGATGGGTTTTCACTTCACAATTGATATTAATTCAAGATGAATTGGTGCCTTTTCATTTCAAGGTTAGCTTTAAAAGAAAACATAAAGATGTTTAAATTGGTTATAAACTAACCAAAAATAGTAACTGATTTTACTTACAAAGAAAAGTGTTTCTTGGAGTTTAGATCACTAGGTTCAGGTTCCTCATACAAAAAGGAGAGTTCTGGTCACTTGTTTCTTTTCCTCGCATTAGAGAATTAACATATAGTTAATTTTCTAACCAGTGTGGTACAGATGCTTCCCATTAATGGGTTCAAACACTAAATCCCTCTCACTGATGCAACTTGCAATGGCTCATGCCTCTCACCTAGCATTTTCCATTCAAGGTGATCTTTAACCTTGGATTACCCGTCTCAAGCTCGCAAGATATAACTAATGGATGTCTCCATGGAGTCCAAAAGCTTACCAAGTGTTGGCTCTTCTATAAAATCCTACCTTCAAATCACCTCCCAAAGGCTCGCAAGAGATAAACTAGTGCATCTCAATGGATGGAGATCACTTGTCTTATCAAGTGTTGGCCTAGGTGATTTAAAGGCGTTTTAAGTTAACTAAAAAGATAAAAACCATTAACGGGTCACACTTTCTCTTCGTTAAAAGCTAAAACAACAAAACTTCCAATTTCTGCATGAGGAAACTTACCCGGCTTTCTTCACTCCAAGAGACGAAGAGCCTAGCCACTCATCCTCTGAGGAAAAATCCTCAGAGTTTGATTGGCTAGAAAGAAAACTAACGAGAAAACAAAAATATATAGGAAAAACAGAGCAAGTGCTCTGTAAAATATATTTCTTCCTTATACAAAAGGTTCTTTCCAAGAACAAGCTCTCGAGAGATCTATATTCTCTATTGTCAAGAAAATTACAACTATATATAAGAGGTTATTCACCCCTTTGTTCTTGCTTAAAGACTAAGGAATCCTATGATAGGTGGGTTACAAAGAGACTTTGGGGATTTAGACAACAAATATCTAAAGCAAAATATCTCAAGATGTCGGTCGAAAATATCAGGAAGCTTCAGGAGAACACCGCGGCACTGTATACTGAGAGAAAAACTCTCCGGGTAAGCGTTATTTGAGGATCCGGATATGTCTGATCGGAGAAGTTGAAACGTCGGTGGACGGAACGTCCTCCTTTCCCATCCGGCTATGAGATATCCGGATGAGGTGGAACTTTGGCCGGATAAAATTTCTTCCCCTGGGTGGAATGAGCTATGCCGCGCTTCGCTATCCGGACTCCCTCCGGGAGAAGCACACGGTACTCGTGAACATCGCAACCAGACAATAGCATATCCTATCCGGATGTGTTGTCCGGATCATTGACTTAATGTGAGCAAGCCTTGCTACATCATTCGGACAGCCTGCCACAGACCAAGTTCCACCGCCATCCGATGGTGTGTCCGGACGCCCTATCCGGACATCTTTTGCTCCTTGCATTCTGGATTTGCTTATGGCAAAGGACTTCAAAGCTTCGATTCTTCATGTTTCTGAGCTTTCCATTGCTTTGCCATGGATTCCAAAGAACTCTCCTTAATCACGGATTGCTTTGGTGATCAAAAAGCTATCAAAACACCAAAACTTAACACAATTTGATTAAAATTTATTGCAAGGGTCCTTAATATGTTAATTGGGTTAAAAGGTGATAACTACTACTCAAAAGTGTTTATAAGAGTTAATTACAAGCTATGAAATAGCACTTTTTGAGTAATAATCACTACCTAATTATCTATGATCAACCAATTAATTGTCACATCTCCCTCAACTTAGTCGGTAGAGACCTTTGTAGGGCTTAAAGGGGTGCTATCTCTTAGAGGTACCTTCGAAATAAGTAACCTGATCCCCAGACCTAGACTTTAGTTTTTCAAAGATACGCTTTTCCAAAAACTATGGGGTCATTTTTCAGGGTTTTATTTCTTGTTTTATTTTCCCTTTAAAATAAAATAAAATAAGTGGCGACTCCAACTTTTTCCAAAACAAATTTTTTTTCACCAAAATAAAAGCGAGTCTCGCCAATCGAGTGGGGGCGCACGTGAAAAATGTGGGTCCATAGTCCCCTAACTTAGTTTACCAATCCCTCTTCGGACCACTTGACTTAGAAAATTAATACTTTGCTAAGAGGCCGAGGTATGTAGTTGAGTGGTTGGTGTTTGAATGTGAATCAACCCTGTTTTTCATCTTTAAATGAATTAAGAAAGCTGGGAGAAATAGTTTTTAGTGTAAGGACAAATCGATCCAACTAACTTGTTTTTAAGATCAAATCTCAGTCATTAGATTAAGGGCTTCTTTTTACACTTTAAAAAGCAATCTTCTCTCATTTTCTGGGTAAAGACTACAGAAAACGTGGGGAGAGTTACAACCACTCTATGTGTTTTTCATTTTCTCATCTCTTTTCCTAATTTGAGGGTTTTTAATTGTAAAGAAAATTCACTTCTCTTAATGTTTTCCAAACTAGTTTTTAATGGATTTTCTTGAGCAATAAATGGGTTGATTCATTCTTTCATTCATATCTCAATCTCTCATTCTATTTGGGTTTGTGCAAAAACTCATTTTCTTCTTGTGTGGATTCAAGAAGAGGTCGGGATTGAGTTTGGTGCGGACTCCAAGTGTTCTTCGAAAGATGAAGGTGAGAAACTAAAAGTGAAGGTACTAGTTAAGTGGTCCAGGAAGGATTGGTTGGCTTGACCTAGGTGAAACCTTGTACTCAGATTTTATTCTTCATAGTGGAGTTTTTCAATCGGTGGTAGGCCCGTTAAAATCCAGTGTTAATTGTCTCTTTCTCTCACTCCACACTTTGATTTATTTTCTGTTTTTGATATCATTGATTAGTTGGGCATATATGTTGAATGGAAGAGATATGAGGTGATATAAGTGTGATGATCCATGGAATATCCTTAATAATTTTTTTGCTCATTTTGGTTAATGATATCATGGAGTAAATTGATATGAGTTGAGGAGATAATTGTTCTTTTGATTTACTTTTTAGGATTGTTGAAGCATTTGCATGTGTATTGCATTTATAAATTGTTGGGAGAGTGTTGGTGTATACATTCTTGCTTATGGATGTTATGCTTTGTTGAAGAGTTGTTGGAAGAGAAGTTTTTTGACATTGAGAAAGTCTAAGGTTAGGTAATCTTTGTTG
>JAJJMF010013690.1:7746-18305 GCA_022058775.1 Vitis hybrid cultivar | reverse complement strand
TTTTCCAAAATCCCAATGACTAAGATTGGAGCATCCGTTTAATATCAAGTCTGTGCATTTCCTATATTGCTTGAGATCATTATTGTGAAAAGAGATTTCTAACCCATGAGATGTCCGGCTATCTCCTTCAATTATGATTTTATAATTTCTATATAGGCATTGCTAGTTTAAATTATTATTTATTGGAAAAGATTTTGAATTGAAGAAAAATGTGAATTATACTGGTTTTTATCATTTTATAGGAAATGGTAATGAAGGAAATAGCTAGCAACCAACCGTCACCTTATATGCTTCCATCCTTTTTTTCTTCCGGTAAAGTACGTATAGAGAATGCCCAAACCTTAATCCCTTCACTTTCCTCTTCCTACCCTTTGCTTAGTTGTAATAACCACAATGATCAGTCTTCTTGCCCCTTTTGTTTTTGTTTTGTTTTTTGAATTTGAAGTGAAATATGAGATTAGGATTTAAAAGAAAGGAAATGAGATGGGAAGGAAAGAAGGAGAGGAAGAGCAAAAGAATTAAGGTTTTAGTTGGGTAGATGAAGGTTAAGAACGAGAGCCTGATATCGTCATTTCACATGTCCTTTTGGTTAATTAACAAAGAGAATGTAGGGCAGGTAAAATTCCCCAACTCCATGAGCTAATGACCGTAAAGTTAACAAATTAATCGAATTGGGCTTCTAATTTTGTATTCAAAGTAAACCATACAGCGTATCTGCCACGTTCATTCATTTCCCCATTTATTTTTCCCTGTCGTACGGGGAATGTGCCATGTAGGGCCGAATGATAACCCCATCTCAGTGAGAAAAGTTGACCCACCCTTTCGTCCCCTCAACTGCGCCCTGGAATCATATTTTTCCACACTTTGACGAATGCCTTGTAGATTTGACCTGGCAGCGCAGACTTGGGTCTTGGTCATCGTTTCATTATTATATCTCACCCACTAATCGTGATGGATGAGTAGGGAAATGGAGGATAGAAAGGATTTATAATGCAAGCCCATTGAGTGATTCTTCATTGCATATTGGAGGAAGAAATTGTGGTCATGATGGTTTCCTTCAGTAGAAACTTGTTGTTCTTGTGCGCTCTTGGGCTGGCCATCAGCTGCCTTGCCATTCAAGCAGCACCTGACTACATATATCACATCTGCTCCAACACAACTACTATCAAACCTAACAGCACCTACCAGACCAATCTCAATTCCCTTCTCTCTTCCCTTTCCTCTAATGCTACCCGTGCCAACGGATTCTACAATGCCACTGCTGGCCAGAGCCCTGATGTTGCCTACGGCCTCTTCCTCTGCCGAGGCGATGTTGCCATTGACGATTGTCGAGATTGTGTGGCGAATGCCAGTGCAGAGATACTACAGCAGTGTTCAGGGGTAAAAGAGGCCATTATTTGGTATGATCAGTGTATGTTACATTACTCAAACAGGTCCATCTTCTCTAGAGTTGAAGAAAATCCCATGCTGCAACTTTACAATGAGCAGAATGTCACAGATCCAGGTCCATTCAATGAGTTAGTGGTGGATACGATGAATGCCACAGCGACTCTAGCTGCGAATGATGAATCAGGCAAGAAGTTTGCGACCAAAGAAGAAAATTTCACGGGATCTCAAACGCTGTACAGTCTAGTTCAATGCACTCCGGATTTATCGATTGCCGATTGCAGTAAATGTTTAGAGGGAGCCATTGGAGCTCTTTCGCTTTGCTGCAGTGGACAACAAGGAGCAAGGACTTTGACTCCGAGCTGCAATGCTAGATATGAACTGTACCCGTTCTACCAGATTGAAGCTGGACCATTGGCGCCGGCACTGGCACCAGCACCAACTTCGGCGACAGCGCTGCTTCCTCCGCCTCCTACTCCGTCTTCTAAATCAAGCGCTACAGGTAAACTTTGAATGGGGGTTTTTTATCTACTGACGGCACCACTTTTCAGCTTTAAGATCATATAAACTAATTTACATTAAATACTAATACTAACCAATCCAACTTATTAAATTTCTACAGGAAAAGCTAAAATTTCATCCCAAGTAATCATCGACATTGTTTTTCCAACCATTGTTGCTGTGATGATCCTACGACACTGACCTCAATTAATGTTGTGGCACCTCCTCTCCTCTTCATCTGCTGCCCTTCTTCATTGTCGTTCTTAGACTGCTTCTCTCATGGCTTCTTCTCCAAAGTGGCACTGAAGCCTTGATAAGGAAACTTGGGATCCTGTTTTCCCATCTCCTCTTCTCTCACACGAAGTGTTGAGAGTAGAGAAAGATTGAGAGTTTATGGTTGTGTTTGACTGTGTATGTATTTTGAATTTCATGAATTATCTTATGAGCGCAGGTTGTGTAAACTAGTTGATCTCACATTCTGTTATAATATAAAAGACTGGACTCACATCTCTAAGGTTACTTGTGCTGGTAATTGAAAGGTCAAAACTTAGGGACTAATTGGTATATTTCCAAGTCCCTAGTCTTAACCAGGGGTGTGTAAAAAATTATGCCTTCCAATGAAAAAAGAGCAAATAAAAAAATCGTTCAACTCGACATGGACTAATTGGTTTTATATGGTTTTTTTTATTAGTTTTATTTCACTTGTTTTCTTTTTTCCTTTCATGATTTTGGTTTTATAAGTTAGAACCGAATGACATGGATTCAGTCCATGGTTTTTCAGCCCAAAAATTGAAAGCACTCAGAGAATGCCAAAGAGCTTGGTCTATTTCCGATTTAAAAGGGATCCACCCATGATATGCAGGACTGATGCTTAAGAGTCCTGAAGACATTTCATATTGAAAATTTTGGTTAATCGACAACTAATGCAGGACTGATGCTACAAATCACATCAACTGATGTGACGGCTCTGCTTTCGAATTCTTCCTTCCACTACGGTCGGCATCATATCTCTACTATTTCTTACTTTCCCAAGGAAATTGTGTTGAAGGGCAGGGCACTGAATCTGATTGATGAAGCAACCGAAAGGCAAGGAATTAACGTGTTTCATAGACCAAGCCCTTGATGGAGGAAGTTGTAGCCATTATGCCAACCCTCTTGTTGCTTTGCATGCTTGTCTTGCTCGACTGCCTTGCTACTGAATCCGCACCTGGGTATTTATATCATAGCTGTCCCAACACGACTACTTTCAACCCAAACAGCAACTATGAAACTGTAGGGGTTGCCCTCCACGTGTCCCTTTTTCAACCTGGACACTTTGACCGTTTAGTACAAGTATGCAACCATAGTTCAAAGTCGCGGTATCGGTCACTGACTCGGATGGTCCCAAGACGTATCGGTCTCGGTGTATCGGCTAATTAAAAAATTCAAAAAATTATAAAAATATTATGTAAATCATTAGAAAAATATATACAATTAAATAAGCTCAAAAAATTAATAAAATAAAATTATCTCACATTTAACATTATTTAAATAATTATAAAAGTATCTACTCAAAGTTATTTATGATAATGCTAATAAAAGAAAATTATTTTATTTCAAATATAATAACATTTTTACTAACAAATATACAATACGATAATCAATTCCATGTTGAATGACGAGAGGGTTCAAAATCATCATCTTCAGTCCTACGACAAGTATACAAATTGGGATGGCAATTCTCGTAGTGAGGATATAGTTGAAAGAGTTGTTCATAACTCGAATATATTTGTTGAGATTATTGGGTTGATGATTCATAATTAGGAAAATATGGTTTCGAAGGCTGTTCGAGATCAACACCATATTGATAGTATCCAAAACCTTGATAAGTAATGCTACTGCTACTAGAAGATTGATCATATCCATATGAATCACTAGCTCGTGTTCCAATATTTGAATATCCCTCTGGATGCATTATTGGAAATTGATCAAAATCATTTCTACTAAAAGTACTAGAAGAGCTATCACAGTCTCTAAAGTTGTGATACGACCCTGATCCTATACCCAAATTCTGTAAGTGCTCATCAATACGGTGATAATTTGATCTATGATAATCATGCCCACTAGAATAATCATCATCGCTAGGAAATGTAGTTAGTCTTTCCAAATGCTTTCGTTGTTCCCATATCCTTGGTTGATATCCATGATTTGTATCTTGTGTGGCATAGTAATTTTCACCTCCTTGTGTCCATGACATGTCAGGATCTACTTGACTAACATAACCACTCCCAATGCTACCATCTCCTCCAGTACCCTCACCAATGCCACCAACTCCTCTACTGCCCCCACTAGTGCCACCATCCCGCCTACTGCCCCCTTTGTCACCATCATCACTACTAGAACTTGAAGAAATTGTTCTAGGAGTCTTACCTTTACGACAAGAATCAACATCTCTTTCTTATGTAGCATTACATGTACACCTACTAACTCTACGATTTATGGCACCATCATCTTCATGAATTGTTTCTCTACCTTCTTCATTAGAGGGAAGACCTTTATCCAACCAATCCAAATTATCAGATGATAAAATAAGCTCCTCTCCTTCTCATATCCTCTCATATAATATATCATCATCATTAAAAATATGATTAAGATCAATTGGATTGTATAAATCTTCATTGTTTCACTCTTGCATTAAATTCTTAACTCGAAGTCACATATTGTAGTGCATATAAACTAACTGATGCAACTTTTTCATTGCCAAACGGTTGCATAACTTTGTGTGAATCAATGATCATGTGCTCCAATTTCTTTCACAACCTGATGAAGAACAAGTTTGGCTTAAAATTTTAACAACAATCTTTTGTAGATGTGGACCTTCGTCTTCATAGTTGTTCCATCATTCAACTATAATAAAGAAAATGTCTACTTATTAATCACTATGATATATTTAACAAAAAATGATGATAATTTCTTATTTGTAATAGACGTAAATGTATTGAGTACTTAGAAGAGATTGATTTATTGCTTTCTTTGTAAGTGCACTTCCAAATTCTCCTTGGTCGTCAACAAATAATTTCACCTACATCATTAACATTTATTTTTTTTTTTTTGTTAAAACACATTACATATACAAAATGTATTATATAAAGGTCACAAACTATTGTTATACCTCATTAATAGCTTTTGCTTGTCTATCTAAATCTGGCTCTAATCTCTTAATAACCTCCTTCAATCCAATTTTAATTTCCAGATGGTTGGAGAAATGCTTTGAATATTGGAACATTGGATTTAAAAAATATGCTTCCATAAGTTAAATAATGATCAATTTATAATAATTTGTACTTGAAAAAAAATAAAATAAAAATATATGAAGAATTTTTTTTATTACCTGCAGTATGCAAATGTCTGTGCAATTGACCTTCCCACCTTCTATCAATGACTTCCCAATACTTTTCCCATTGCTTGACCGATGCCTTGATAGCCAATTTAGCTCTATCCATTGCTTCATAAATGATTGATAGTGTGGGCTTTTTATCTTGATCAACCAATTTCAATACTTTGACGAGATATTCCATGATGGTTTGAACTTCCCATGCCTTCTTCCAAAATTGATCGGTTGAGATAAGGTTGGATACCTTATCTCTTAGACTTTTTCTGCTCCTATCTTTATTGAATTCATGCCACTCATTTGTTGTGCACATTCTCTTCAAATCAGCCTCATAACGTAAAAGACTCTCAAGTGAAATGAATTCAGTGGCAAAACGGATTATTCCTGGACTTAACAGATCTCTATCCTTAGTGAACACTTTCATCAAATTCACTACTTTCAAGTTATTATAAATAAATCCTGTGATCATCTTAGCTTGATCTAATGTCTCCTTAATCTGCTTCATGTTTGCAATATCTTCAAGCAATAAATCAATACAGTGGGCTGCACAAGGAGACCAAAACAAATGCTTCCATTTTTCCATCAACAACATACCAACTGCTTTAAAACTTGCTTCATTATCAGTGACCACTTGAACAACATTTTCCTCCCCAACCTCTTCTACAACTTTATCCATAAGGGAAAAGATGTAGTATGTTGTCTTAGGTATGTTGGTAGTGTTAACTGAAGAATGGTATATCATACTTCTATCACAATAAATCATGAAATTGATGATAGGCTTTCTAGTCCTAGAACTCCAACCATCACACATGATTGTGCACCCACATATAGGCCATTTAGCCTTCAATGTTGTTATATATACCTCAAGCTCTTGCACCTTCTCTTCCAAATATGTATTTCCAATTTGGTATCCCGTGGGACCCTTGATTCCTGGACCTGCTTCTACTATGGTATCAATCATAGGCAAATGTATATACCTCAACTCATCAAACCTATCAATCAACAAGTCCAAGTAAGCATGGTAGGGTTTCAGCTTCTCATCTGGAGTTCTCAAAATACCCTGAGTCTGTTGTATAACCAAGTTGGAATCGCCATGGATCTCCAACTGTCTGACCCCAAGATCAAGTGCAGTCTCTAGATTTGTGATGCATGCCTTATACTCCACAATATTATTCGTCAACCGATGATGATTAAAAAATGCTAATCGAACATACTTAGGGATATGATCGCCCTAGGGTGATATCAACAAGATGCTAATGTCAAATCCCAACTAATTGGCTGCACCATCAAAGTACAAGCGTCATCCTGCAATACTAGCAACTAAAACAAACTGCTCATTAGGGAAATCATCATCAATCAGCCTGTCATTGGATACCAGTAATGAAGCTAAGTGATCTACGACAATGCTACCCTTCACTGATTTCTACGTGTAAAACGTATAATTATTATAACATATTAGTCAACTCTTTGTTTTGTTATGTTTGTTTATTAATTACAATAGATTATATATAGATATTTTATAGGTAAACAAATATCATAAAATAGGTAAAATACTCCTAAAGTTTTGATTAATTTATCATTTATGTGTAGATTATTTTAAAAAAAGATAAAATTATTTTAAAAAGGACACATGTGAAATCAACTAATTTTATGTTTTATTTAAATATATATTTATATTTAAAAATTTTAATTTGAGGAATCATTAAATTATTTATTTACAACATCATGTTAATTAATCATGGAAAGACAATACACCATTTATAAGAAAAAAATTATCATGTTAATTATCTTTTTGAAAATAGCATAAAATTACTTTCTAGAATTGTTGTAAAAATAATTGTTTACAAAACCTTTCCAAAACAGAACTTTAATATCAGAAAAAGTAAAAAACAAAGCATAAAAGAAATTTTTTTTAAAAATAAAAAATTTACTCCCAAGTTGGGAAAAAGAATTTATGGTCCATTAATTTTATATTTCATTTGAATTACGCAGTTACTTTATTATAGAAGATGAATAAAATGAAATCTAAGTGGGCTAGTAATAAAATGTAATGGTATTTGCCTCTTGATTATATGGGTTAAAATTGTGTGTGTGTGTGTGTGTGTGTATATAATGATAAAAAGAACCATTTTATGTGTGAACTCTCAGTTTTTTCCCCTACATGGTTGAAGTAATGACTCTTGAAAAGATCAACTCGACTATTCAACATGCACAACCGCTTATGCGGACTTGATTGAGGGGAAAATCACTCCTCAAACTCTCTGCGTTTCCCTCAATCACTCCAATCACTGTCAACTTCTAATTAGGTTTCCAAGTCTATGGATGTGTAACCCAAAGTTGTGTTCCCTTCAGAAAACCTATCTCCAAGACTTCACTAAAAATTGAACACCCATCACTTCCTGTATCAAACAAATAAGGCCACACTAAATATGAGTTTATATGACTCTAGTGACATCATCAAAGACATCATTTACAATTGTTTGCAAAGCCAAAAAAGAAAAAAAAAATTGAAATATATATATACGTGAAAGTGGTGGTTGAACTGTCATGCCCTAAGACCCACTCCAAGGGCGTGACGGTCATTTCACACCTCAAACACAAAGGCTTAAAGTGTAATCTAACCCAAACAATCATATTGTAACTGGAAGCAACCAATTACCAAATACATGTTCAGAGTAGCGGAACAAAATTCTAAAATCTTCAAACTTAACTTTAAAACTAAGCATCCATCAACCAAAATCCATTATCCAAATAAATTGCAAACTCAAATAAATCAAGTGCTAACAAATTTTCATAATCTTTAAATCTCAACTTCAAACTTATCAAAAAAATTTATAAGTTCAAATCTAAATAGCTTCCAAAAACCAAATAATCCAAATGAACATAAACTTATAAGCTAATAATGTCCAAATAACATCCTAAGCAAAATCCTAATGACGACCATTCCCCGATCTAGCCATCACTCCTCGCCCGAACTAAGGGTGCCTGAAAAGTAATCAACAAATAGGAATGAGCTCAAAGCCCAATAAGGAATATTAATGCAGTACATGGATCAAATATTTCAAGTTCACTTACAAAATAGGAGATATTATAACTAATTATTTTCATAAACCTTTGAGTCAGTTTTGCCAATACATTCAAAACTTTTAACTGTACACCTTCATTTCTGATTCAAACATTTTCATATCAAATTCAATCAAAACATTCAAATTATAAATTTACTCTGGTCATCAAACATCAAATGGTGCCCAGTTAAGTGGGACTTTTCAAATAGGTGGCTAGCCTCAAATTGTTCCTTTAAGGTGGACAAAACCAAACACTAGTAGTACTAGTAACCTCTAACCAAATCCCTAGAGGCTGGGGTCCAAATCAATTACATTTCCTACCAAGAAATGTAAAAGTCAACTATTATATCCCGTTGACAATGGCCAAACAAACCAAAGTCAAACACTTGTTTCAATTATTCAAATTTACAAAACATAATATCTCCACATTTCTTTGTTGTAAACAAAATATAAAGTTCTAACATACTTTTCATGCAAAACATATTTGATCCATGCATAAAACGAATAATAACTCAAAATGTTTCCAAATGATGTAAAAAAAAATTGTTTCTAAAAAAAATAATAGCTACATTAATTTCTCTTACCTTAAAAGAAGTCCTTAAAAACTTTGGAGAAAAAATAATCCTAAAAATCTACTTTTCACCTAATAAAATATAAAAGAAATAATCATTACTATTTATCTAAAATTATAGGTTTGACAATCCTAAAATTTTAGGTATTCAAATTAATGTTTTTAATTATGAAAGGTAATTTAATTTATTCCTATTTTAGAAAAATTAATAAATTTCTAATTCATATAAAACTTAATTTTTATTTTCAATTTATTTCTTAGGACACAACATAATTTAATTAAACTACAATTTATTTCACCAATTAAATTTTATGCTACTTATTAACTTAATATTTATCATTAATCTAATTATAATACTATAAATTTAACTAAATTGTATTTCACCTTATTTATTTATACATAGTTTATTCTACCACTTTCATATATTTCAAACACAACTACCATAATACTCACACAACTATCATTGTAATATATATAAATACGTACATACCATCCACCCACTTACACACTCCACATGCATGTCTCTTCTTATTAATAATATTATTATTTTCATCCACCCACTCACACACTCCACATCATGTCTTTTATTATTATAAATATTATTATTTTCCTCATTCCTCTATCTTCCGATTCCACACGTATGCAACTTTTTTTTTCTCCGCCATTCTTCTATCTTTTAATGCACATGCGTTCTCTTCTTCTTTTTTTCACCATTTTTTCTATCTTCCAGTGCAAACGCGTTCTTTTTTTTTTTTTAAAATAAATTAACCCTAGCCTAAAATCGAAACCTTCCAAAGAATCCTTTTTTTTTTTTCATCTAAAAACTTAAGATCTCCCAATTTTCAACAATAAATCAAAATCTTAAATTTTCACTATTTTGATATTAAAACGAATTAAAAAAATAAATTAACCTTAATCTAGATTTGGGTTTTCCAAAAGATATCTAATGTGTTTGAAATTAACCAACGAATCTAAAATATTAAACTAGGGGTTAGAATCTTACCTATAGAGATTTGTTCTTCAAACCCTGAAATCCAACTCCAACCTTACGTTCTCTGGAATTTTGCAAACAGGAACATTATTCAGAAAAAAAACAGGAAGAATAGAATTTCTAATTTATACCTAGGGTATTTATTCATAAAATTACAATTTTACCTCTCTTCCATTTTATTAAATTAATTTAATTATTATTAATAATTTCCTAAATTACCCCTAAAAAAAAAAAAAAACTTGGGTGTTACATGAACACCACACATAATTCAAAGCCAACATTTCAAAGGTACGACCCCTAAAATAAGCCATTTCAAAGTCCACTTGGAAAAGACATAAAAGCCTCCAAAGAACAAGGCATGCATTGATACCCTCACACCATGGCTTCCTTTGCTAATTCTTCGTCTTTCTCATATCCTCATAAGCTTAAGTGACACCACGACTCAAGTCTGTTACGGAACTGGTACCTTCACTTCCAACAGTAGCTATGGTGAAAACCGCAACCTTGCCCTTTATGCTCTTTTAATAAACATCACCGCCCATAACGGTTTCCACACAGCTACCATTGGACAATTCCCAGATCAAGTGAACGGTCTGTGTTGATGGCAAAATTCCCCTGCTACAGTAGTCGTCACCAGCAACGGAATCTCGATCAACACGTTACAGTGAATCCTCC
>JAJJMF010013688.1:0-10611 GCA_022058775.1 Vitis hybrid cultivar | reverse complement strand
GGTGATGATGATCCTGCCACCACCTAGTGGCATCATGACAAGCCAAAATATCTCCCTACCATTAAAGAGGGAAACAGAGCTTCTGGTACTATATATATATATATATATATGAACCTTCGCACAAAGAAGAAGGTAAGCTTGCTATACCTAGTAAAAGGCCAACTGATTATTCTCTCTAACCATGGCTAACAAAACCATCGGAGGGTGTGTCCGGACACCCTGTCCGGACGCCTTTTGCAGGAACGACTGAGCCAGGAATCTATATTGGTTGAGATTGTGCGTCCATCCATTTGGCAACTACGTGGATCACCAGGGACGCGAGGCCTCAACATTGGCGCCGTCTATGGGAAAATCACTGATTCAGTCACCAGCAAAGATGGTCACACCTTCCCGAAGCCGTTCGTCTGGTAGGGGAGAGGAAGATAATTCTGAGTGGAGCCGAGCCATCGAAAGAAGACAGCTGCAAGCTCTCCTCTAGGAGACGTAAAATTAAGAGAAGAAAACGCGGTGCTACGCATCCAGGCTTCATCGATGGGGCCTCCCCGTCATCAACATTCAAGAGGCCAGGTAGCAAACTCGAGGCCAGAACCAGAGTCAATATACCCTGGGACAGCAGGAGCCATCCCAGAAATAGGCAATGTTAGACCACATGAGCCACATACGCCCATGCACAGAATTCCCCATGAGGAAAGCTCGGACTCTACTCATTTTTCAGCAAAAAGACAACGCGAGAGAAAATCTCAGTTGTCAAACTCAATGCGCGCAAGACTAGGCCCACAGGAGCCTGGGAGGCCAAGGCCACCAGTAGCCACAACCTGGGCAGCGCACCCTGACCCTATGGTCACCCCCATGGTGCAGAACGTACTCCCGCACCGTGACCCCATGGTCATCCCCGTGGTGCAGAACGTTCACCCGCACCTAGCGGTACGACAAGCTAGGAGAAACCTCCCAAACGAGCCGCCCATTGGCTCCATCAGCAAAAGACTGGACGACATGCTCTCTACGCCTTTCTGCTCTCATATCATTCATTACGAGCCCCCAAGGGGATTCCTCGTATCAAAATTCTCCACATACGATGGGTCCAACGACCCCTTCGACCATATCATGCATTATCGACAGCTCATGACTCTCGATATAGGCAACGACCCGCTGCTATGCAAAGTATTCCCCGCCAGCCTACAAGGGCAGGCTCTCTCATGGTTCCATCGCCTACCTCCCAACTCTATTGATAATTTCAGAGACCTATCGGAAGCCTTCGTGGGACAATACTTATGCTCCGCTCGACATAAGCAAAATATCAGCACTCTGCAAAACATAAAAATGCAAGATAACGAATCCTTAAGGGAGTTCGTGAAGCAGTTCGGTCAGGCCGTACTACAAGTAGAGGCTTACAGCATGAATGTTGTCCTACAGATCTTCAAGCGAAGCATCTGTCCAAGCACTCCATTTTTCGAATCACTCGCTAAAAAGCCTTCTACGACGATGGACGACTTGTTCCGACGCACAAGCAAATACTCAATGCTCGAAGATGACGTACGAGCAGCCACCAAACAAGTCTTGGTTGTCGGCCAGGCATCCAGAGGGGGTGCCCAAAGAAGTGCCAAACTTCCAGATCGGCCAAAACCGTCCGATCGAAGGCAGGAAGGGCCAAGCCGCCCGGAAATGCCACCTCTCACACCTCTTTCCATATCCTATGAGAAGTTCCTCCCTGTAATCCAAGGCATGTCCGACTTCAAGTGGCCTAGACCCCTTGGAACGGACCCATCCAAACGTGATCATAGTAAAAAATATGTCTTCCATAAGGAGCATGGTTACACAACGGAGGAATGCAGATGCCTCCATTATTTGGTCGAAAGGTTTATAAAGGCGGGACATTTAAAGCAATACCTCCGCTCAGATACCGGAGGTAGAGACACTCCCCGAAATCACAACTCAGAAGCCCTCAGGGCCCCAGCCGCTCCCAAGGCCATTATAAACTATATTAATGGAGGTCCATCGGATGAAGAGCATGACTCCAAACGAAAGAGACGAAGATTGTTGCGGGAAGCGTTAGTACGCGAGCGTATCAATTCCATCCGGCCTGGAATAACTGGGGGGGCCCTCGCCCCATAGATGGGACAATCATTTTCCCACCAGTAGACCCCACTCGGATATTGCAGCCGCATCGCGACGCCCTCATTCTGGCCTTGGAAATGGGAAATTTTGACGTGAAACGCATCCTAGTTGATCCGGGCAGTTAGACCGACCTTATACAAGCATCGGTCATTAGCCACATGGGACACAATCTCACAGGACTCGAAAATCCTGGGCGAATCTTGTCCGGATTCAATGGGGCATCAACTACTTCCTTGGGAGATATTATACTGTCGGTCCAAGCTGGCCCAGTCACTCTCAACGTGCAATTTTGGGTGGTGCAAGATTTATCACCCTTCAATGTCATCTTGAAGCGCACATGCCTGCACTACATGAAAACCATATCCTCTACATATCATCAAATGGTAAGCTTCCTCACCAAGGATGGACAAATTGACCTATATGGTAGCCAGTTAGCTGCTCGCCAATGCTACCAGATAGCGCAAGAAGTGGGGACCAGCCAGGAGGATAAACCCCTCCCTAAATCCAGCCATGCACGTGACCAATAGCAATCACTGTGTCCGGCAGACAAAGATCCCCCGGTAGCGGATCCCTTGCAAATAGTCCAAATTTCGGAAGAAGGTACTCACCTTACACACATCAATTCCCTCTTGACGCCCGAAGAGACCCGGAACATTCAAAACGCCCTCCGACAAAATCATGATGTCTTTGCATGGATGCATTCTGATATGAAGGGAATTCATCCCTCCATCACCTCTCATAAGCTTAATGTCTTGCCAACAGCCAGACCCATCCGGCAGAAGGTTAGACGTTTCCACCTAGACAGACAAGCGATTATCCGGAATGAAATTGACAAATTACTAGAAGTCGGGTTCATCAGAGAAGTAGATTACCCAGACTGGTTAGCAAATGTTGTGGTAGTGCCCAAAAAAGAAGGCAAATGGCGGGTGTGCGTCGACTACACCAACCTCAATAATGCATGCCCAAAAGATAGTTTCCCTTTGCCGCGTATAGATTAAATTGTGGACTCCACTGCTGGGCAAAGGATGCTCTCTTTCTTGGACGCCTTCTTAGGATACCACCAAATCCCCATGTCCCCAGTTGACGAAGAAAAAACAGCCTTCATAACGCCACACGGTCTCTATTGCTACAAAGTCATGCCATTCGGACTCAAAAACGCTGGCGCCACTTATCAAAGACTGATGACAAAGATCTTCAGACCTCTAGTCAGCCGCATAGTAGAGGTATATATTGACGATATCGTGGTTAAAAGCAAAACCCGAGAGGAGCATGTCCTCCACTTGCAATAAGTTTTTCACCTCTTGAGGAAATATGACATGAAGTTGAATCCTTCTAAATGCGCCTTTGGCGTAAGTGCTGGCAAATTCCTGAAATTTATGGTCAACCAAAGGGGGATTGAGGTTAGCCCAGATCAAGTCAAGGCAGTCATGGAAACACCACCCCCTATGAGCAAGAAGGAATTGCAGCGCCTCACAGGCAAGCTCGTTGCGCTAGGGCGTTTTATAGCCCGCTTCACTAATGAACTGCGACCCTTCTTCCTGGCAATACGAAAAGCCGGAGCAAGCGGATGGACAAACAGCTGTCAAAACGCTTTTGAGAAAATTAAACGCTGCCTCATGCAACCACCCATCTTGAGCAGCCCCCTCCCTGAAGAAAGATTGTACATGTATCTGGCTGTATCAGAGTGGGCAATTAGCGTTGTTCTATTTCGCTGCCCATCGCCCAAAGAACAGAAACCTATCTACTACGTCAGTAGAGCGTTAGCAGACGTAGAAACAAGATATTCAAAGATGGAGCTAACAGCCCTGGCTCTTCGAAGTGCCGCCCAGAAACTCCGTCCCTACTTCCAAGCCCACCCGGTGGTCGTGCTAACTAACCAACCCCTTCGCAACATCCTGCACAGGCCAGACTTAACCGGAAGAATGCTTCAATGGGCCATAGAATTGAGCGAATATGGAATTGAGTTCCAACCCAGGTTGTCCATGAAAGGCCAAGTGATGGCTGACTTCGTGTTGGAATACTCCCAAAAGCCTATCCAGCACAAGGAACCAAGCAAAGAAGAATGGTGGACTTTGCGCGTCGATGGAGCCTCCCGATCGTCAGGATCCGGGGTAGGGCTCCTACTACAATCCCCAACAAGAGAACATCTGGAGCAAGCCATCTGACTAGGGTTCCCCGCCTCTAACAATGAAGCAGAATATGAGGTCATCATATCCGGATTGGACCTCGCCCTGGCTCTATCCGTCTCCAAGCTCCGAGTCTATAGTGATTCTCAACTCGTGGTAAGACACGTTCAGAAGGAATACGAAGCCAAGGATGAGCGCATAGCGCGATACTTAACCAAAGTAAGAGACACCTTGCAGTGATTCACCGAATGGACGATTGAAAAAATCAGGCGGACTGAAAACTCACGTGCCGACGCCCTGGCAGGCATAGCTGCTTCCCTCCCCATCAAAGAAGCCATATTATTGCCTGTATATGTGCAAGCCAAACCTTCCATTGCGGAAGCCTCCACTTGCAACGCCATTGAGGCAAACGAAACAGACGACAAAGGCTGGATGGAAATCATCATAAAATATCTCCGGACAGGCACCCTGCCCAAAGAACCCAAGCAAGCACACAAGATCCGAGTGCAAGCCGCCCGCTTCACCTTGATTGGGGGGCACCTGTACAAGCGATCCTTTACAGGTCCCTACCTCAGATGCCTAAACCACTCAGAGGTGTTGTATGTATTGGCTGAGTTGCATGAGGGGGTATGTGGAAATCATTCCGGCGGTCGGTCTCTGGCGCACAGGGCCCATTTGCAAGGATATTACTGGCCCACAATGAAGAAGGATGAGGCAGCCTATGTCAAAAAATGTGACAAATGTCAAAGGCATGCTCCCATACCACATGTGCCGTCAGAAACATTGAAACCAATTTTAGGCCCCTGGCCCTTCGCGCAGTGGGGCATGGACATAGTAGGACCTCTCCCAGCCGCAGCCGCCTAGAAGAAATTCCTGCTCGTCGCCACGGATTACTTCAGTAAATGGGTGGAAGCTGAAGCATATGCTAGCATCAAAGACAAAGATGTCACCAAATTCGTATGGAAGAACATCATTTGCCGCTTTGGAATTCCCCAAACCATCATAACCGACAACGGTCCACAGTTTGATAGTAAAGTTTTCCGGAATTTCTGTTCGGAACTAAACATCCGAAACTCATACTCCACGCCACATTATCCTTAAAGCAATGGCCAAGCGGAGGCCACAAACAAGACACTGATAACTGCCTTAAAAAAGAGGCTCAAGCAAGCCAAAGGAAAGTGGGTGGAAGAGCTACCCAGCGTCCTATGGGCTTATCGAACCACACCCAGACGTCCGATAAGCAATACTCCATTCACCCTCGCATACGATATGGACGCAATCATTCCTACCGAAATAGGACTACCCACTATCCGAACCGAGGCAGGAAGGCAGGATGATGCAAATGCAGAGTTAGGAAGAAACTTGGACTAGGCAGACGAAGTAAGAGAAACTGCATACATCCGGATGGCAGACTATCAGCAAAGGGCATCAGCTCATTACAATCGTAAAGTAAAGCCTAGAAGCTTTAAAAATGGTACGCTGGTACTTAGAAAAGTTTTCGAAAATACTGCTGATATAGGAGCAGGAAAGTTCCAAGCCAACTGGGAAGGCCCCTATATAGTGTCTAAGGCAAGTGAAAGTGGAGCCTATCATCTACAAAAGCTAAACGGAACCCCATTGTAACGACCATGGAATGTATCTAATCTAAAGCAGTATTACCAATGAAAGAAGAGACAAAAGATAGAAATGTAATTTGAATAAGTATATTTTATTGATACTTGTGAAAAATTACATACAAAGAGGTCTCCGGACTACAACGTACAAAAAGAAATTGCAGTAAAATTACAAAAGAAAAGCTCTCATTTGGTGGGCTTGTCGCGCAGCTTATCCTCCTCGCCCGGAGGAATCGAAGGGACGTCCCGTTTAATGTCATGTTTCTTCATACAGCAACGATAGCTGAAGAAGTACATTTCGTCTACTTGCTTCTGGTAGTCCGCTTCGAGTTCCTCCCTTTCCGCAGCAAACTCACCCTCTAGCTCTTTTTTTTGCGTTGATAAACGCAACTACAAATCTTCTCTCTACTTCTTCTCAATAGACACCTCTGTCCGGAGTTGCCTCACCTCCCCCTCAGTCGAGCCATCTCCTCTTCCGCCTCGTACAGACGGGCGTCCGTAGATTCCTCCCGACTCTTTGCCTCAGCAAGCTCTGCCCGGAGAGCCTCGTTGTCCTCTCGAGCAGCGGATAAACTGGTTTCGGCCTGCTACAGTCTCAAGCGCAGCTTCTCTTCATTGTCTTTTCGCTGAGAGACGAAGGTCTTCGTATAATCAGCAGTTCGCAGCAGGTCAGAAAAAAGATCACTTTGTTGAGCCATGTCGCGAATGCCACTCACCAGCTGCAGAAAAACACACAAACAAGAAGAGCAAAGTTACAAACCATATGACAAACACATCAGTATGGTGAGAAAAATCATCAAGTAAACTATACCATTTCCACCGCTTCGAACATTTTTGCTGAAGGCATAGCAACGTCTGAGCCGGATGGAATCCGTTTCAGCCTCTCTTCCAACTCCGTATAGCTGAAAGGGCTAGCGGAGATGCAAGTTGCATCATCAACAGGACTCCCCCCCTGATGAGACATTAGGGTATGACTCCTCCTCCTGATTCAGAGCCCCATCATTCTCGGCCGGTTGGGTCTCTCCGGTTGAAACCCCATCCGGGACCAGTACCGGGGTGGCTGGGTTCTCTTCTTCCATCTCCGTCTCACTGCCCTCCGGGTGATCCTCCTGGACGGACGAGCAGCTGACTTCGATGGTTTCAAGAAAACGATCCTAAAGCCACCCAATAAGGCCAGACTTCAACTCACGTGCTGGATGCGACTTTCTTGTAGCTGGCCCCTTCACCAATACAGGGGCAAGCGGGCTTGGCTCGCAAGGAAGCAAACCTTGATTTTCTGCCCTCATTTCTTCCGTTGGGGGTGCCGAAGGAGGTAGTGTTGCAGCACAAGAGGCCCCGGCTGCATCCGCATCCGGATGGAGAGAGCTGGGCTGATTTACTGAAGTCGCTTCCTCAGCCAGAAGGGCCAGCCGTCCAACCACTGCCAATGAAGGCCCCGAATGGTTTAGACCCGCAAGACGACCGGAGCCGCTTGAAATAAAAGGCAAGACAGGGTGATCTGGCTCTCTTATTGTTATTTCCTTTACATAAGTTGAAGGGGGTGGTACAAACTCCTTCGGGGAAGTTGGGACTTTTATTTCTTTTCCTTTATTCAGAACCAACTTCCTCTTCTTTTTCGCTGGAGCACCAGCAGGTGGAGAGGACGCGGCCCACTTGTTACCAGGAGCCTCCGCAAAAGACCTTCTTGTCTTTTCTTCTCCCACTTGTTGAGACGGGCTTTGCGTGACCGGGCGTCTGCCTTCTGCGCCGCCGCTTAGAATGGAAGGTCTTTAAGGACAAAATACTCCCCAGCCACCACCTCTTTGGGCAACCGCCTCGGGAGAATGTTCAGCACGTACGGTTGGGGCTCCTAGGCGACCGAGTTGAGATTCCGCGCGGACAGAAGCGTTTCACAACTCCACTCGGCCGTCGCAATCTCAAAAAGCCTGTTCAAACGATCGAACAAGGCTTTCTCCACCCATTCTATCAGCTTCCCCCTTTTATCCTGGCCTGCACTCAAAAAAGCAAAGTATGTCAGCCACCTAACAAATGCTGACCTACACTCACAAACCACGAAAAAACAAGAAGTAATGTAGTCATACCTGGGACCTTCAACGACTAGTTAGGAGCGAACGGCCTGTCCGGATGCACCGCCAAACCCGCCCATAAGCCATTGACCAGCACATGTCCCTTGGCGGCCCCCTTGATCGAATCCGGAAGGCTGGTCACCAACTGCAGGGATGGGAGGCTGGCGACAAAACTGAAGATCTTGTTTTTCATCTTCTTGATCGAATAGATAAAGAGAACCTCCAGCAATGAGAGGTCCAAATTGAACAGCATGCCCAGAATGCTACACCCCATCAGCACCCGGACCATGTTGGGATGAATATACGCCGGGGAAATCTGAGTGAAGTGAAGAAACTCTTTGAAAATCAACTGGAGGGGGAATCGGAGCCCAGCATTGAATTGCTCCTTTGTAAAAATGATGGCATTGCCCTCAGAATTTTCGATCGAGACGGCCTCTCCATCCATAAGTTCAACAGACACACCGTTGAGGATGCAGAACCGTTCGCGAAACTCCTTCACACTCAACTTATCCAATGGCTTCTCGGCATGAGCATCGTTGGACGAACCAGATGAGGTAGCTTCTTTGTTCGCAGACATTTTTTAGCCTGGGGCTGAAATGAAATCTGCATGAAAGAAGGCCAACAGTCAAACACAGCAACCCAACCTCACAAGCTTAACTCTACCACAAAGAAAGATTGACAACCCACAAAAACTACAGGAGGGCAACAGAAATCCTCAAACACACCCAAAACACAAACAAAAACCCTAGAAACCAACATCAACACTCAGTTGCAAGCAACTTGCCCAAGCAAGCCAAAAACAACCAAACAAAGCAGACACAACAAGGAGAAAGACAACAATAGCACACGTACCGAGTGTAAACTGGAAAAATAGGGTTAAAAACCGCAAATGCAGTCACCGTCATGACGTGAATATTGACGGTAGAAAACCCTAGAGCTTCACTCAAAAACGAAGATACGTAGAAGGTAGAAGAAGCAATAACAGAGAAAACGCAGTAGGAAAAATGCAAGAGGAAGGCACAGTCTACTATTTGTAGGGAGACAACCCCTCGGTATCCCAAACGCTCAGCTACGCTATCATTGAAACGACACGCTGCCTAGGGAATACCCAGAGACGACGGCTCATTATAAATGCTCTTTTGTCTCTTCGCCCCCGCTCGCCACGTGGTCCAATGAGCGCAAAAAAATAACCTCAGTTTCAAAAAAACAATTATTTTTTAACCTGCCCATTTTGCTCAGGCAAAATCGACAGGTTAAAAGGGGGGCATTGTAGGGACCCCTCCCCCTGATGACATGTGGCACACATTTCTATTCGGATTTTCCTCATCCGGATTTTCCCAAAAGTACACGTGGCGCGCTTCTCCTATCCGGACGCCCTCTAGGAGAGGCACATGACACTCACAAAATCGCCACATTGCATCCGGACGACCGACATATACTATCCAGATATGTTTGTCCAGATCATTGACTGAAGTAAACAAGTCTTGCACGTCATCACAACAGCCTGCCATGGCCCACGTTCCGCCACCTACAGAGTGAAAGGACAGGAATGAAGTGACGGCAAGTCACTTCCCACGATCTCTGACAGTCACGGCGCCTCTCACGATCTCTGTCAGCCGCCCGTAAGGTGATGATGATCCTGCCACCACCTAGTGGCATCATGACAAGCCAAAATATCTCCCTACCATTAAAGAGGGAAACAGAGCTTCTGGTACTATATATATATATATATATATGAACCTTCGCACAAAGAAGAAGGTAAGCTTGCTATACCTAGTAAAAGGCCAATTGATTATTCTCTCTAACCATGGCTGACAAAACCATCGGAGGGTGTGTCCAGACACCCTGTCCGGACTCCTTTTGCAGGAACGACTGAGCCAGGAATCTATATTGGTTGAGATTGTGCGTCCATCCATTTGGCAACTACGTGGATCACCAGGGACGCGAGGCCTCAACAGTATGTATTGATAATTCTTGAGTTTTGGTACAGAACTGATGCAGGGGCTTCTGAGGTCTTATGGACAAAAATAAGAATAATGGAATGCATAAATCCTGCAACATACAACCAAAACTCACTACTCATTTAACCAAACAGGTAAACAGAAAATGCATAAAGAAATGAATTACTTCAATTTATAGATTTTATTAGCATGTTTTTTACATACAATACGATTTACATGGCAGAAGGTGTGGATCAATTTACGTTACAAGAAGGCAGCTTTGCTTCTACCTCCAACAGAAACCAGAAAAACTCCATCCCCCAGCATGGATTGAAAAGCAGAGGGACAAGAAGCTAACATACACCATAGACTAGGATAAGGACTAATACCAGATGCAAGAGAAGGAAGGAAGCTTGCAAACTCCCTTGCTCATTGAAAAGAAACTTCGTTCCTGGAAAGTAGGTATGATAAGAGAATTCCATTCCACATATCAAGCACCCCAGGTAGACACCAATGGAGTGTCTATGGAATGCCACCATGGGGGTAACATGCAGAACTGTCGCAGGAACAAGCATATTCTTCACCACCTTCATTATGATGTCTGAAAATGGACTCCAGCCCCTTCCTTTAGGTTGTGACAAGGGGTTTCTAATCACTTTGCAAAACTGTTATCTTCGACCACTGGCATAGAGATAGGCTCACTCTCAATCAAGTTTGCCTATATAGGCTTATTTTTCAACAATGAAAATTT
>JAJJMF010013686.1:0-10822 GCA_022058775.1 Vitis hybrid cultivar | reverse complement strand
AAGAGATAACTAATGGATGTCTCCTTGGAGTCCAAAAGCTTACCAAGTGTTGGCTATTCTAGAAAATCCTACCTTCAAACCACCTCCCAAAGGCTCGCAAGAGATAAACTAGTGAATCTCCATGGACGGAGATCACTTGCCTTACCAAGTGTTGGCCCAGGTGATTTAAAGGCGTTTTAAGTTAACTAAAAAGATAAAAACCATTAACGGGTCACACTTTCTCTTCATTAAAAACTAAAACAACAAAACTTCCAATTTATGTATGTGGAAACTTACCCGGATTTCCTCACTCCAAGAGACGAAAAGCCTAGCCTCTCATCCTCTGAGGAAAAATCCTCAGAGTTTGATTGGCTAGAAAGAAAACTAACGAGAAAACAAGAATATATATGAAAAACATAGCAAGTGCTCTGTTTGTTGATTCTATATATGATATATCTATCTATTACATACTTCTATATGATGGATCTCCTGGAACAAGCTCCTTCGAGAATCCCCCAAGAGTCCCCCAAGAGTCCCCTTTTTTAGTGTTTACAAGAGAGTTTATATAGGAAGGTAATTTACCCTTCCTTAGATACTTCCTAGCTAAGGAATTACATGAGTGGTTGAATACAAGGAGAAAATGGAAATTTATACACAAAAATCTGAAGAAAAATATCTCAAAGTGTCGGTTGCAAATATCGGGAAGAACTAAGGACCATTTCGCAGGTGAAAATGAGGTCTGCGAGATTTCGCAGACGCACAAAAAGGGCTACGAAATTACTTCGCAGCAAACGGCTAACTTCGCAACGCTGCAAAGTGGTCTTTTAGCTTGTAGTGTTCGGCTTCCAACGTGATGGGAAACTTCAGGGGGAATTCCACAGCACTGAGCAAAAAGGCTGCAAAATCATCTCGCAACAAAAGGGTGATTTCGCAGCGCTGTGCAAAATTCTTCCTTCAACTTGGAGTGATCTGCTTGCAATGGCTGTAACTCCTTCGTTTCAACTCTGAATCATGCACCGTTTGAATCATTGGATTGTTGACTTCATGAGCTTTGAAATGGTATATAGAATGTAGAAAATGGACTTCGGAAAGTACTCCAAAAGTGCAAAAGAAGACTGCAGCTGCTGTCCTCTATTTTCTTTACTCTATTTTTCCTCTCTCCTTTGTTCTTTCCTTGCATACTTTGAACGACTTTGGCAAAGGGCTATTGAGATCCAAAGCTTGGTTCTTCATGAATGTGAGCTTCCAAAAGCTTTGCCATGAACTATATACAGCTCTCCATCATTCTTAGATTACTTTGGTGATAAAAAAGCTATCAAAACACCAAAACTTAACACAATTTGATTAGAAATGATTGCAAGGGTCCTTAACATGTTAATTGGGTGAAAAGACAATAACTACTACTCAAAAGTGTTTAAAAGAGTTAATTACAAGCTATGAAATAGCACTTTTTGAGTAGTAATCACTCCCCCCAACCGACATATTGCTAGTCCCTTAGCAATGAAGGAGATAAAAATAAAAATAAACATTACTATAATTTGCAACATCATGCTGATCAAAAAACAATTCTCAAGTGGCATGATGATCTAACTCTCACATGGAACATTAAAGAAATAAAACTCAAACTTCAACAAGAGTTATCAAATAACTTGTCTAATCACAATTCTTAAAGAGAAGGCATTATGCAAATTTAAGCTTTTAAAAGAGTTTCCACTCCCAAAGGGTCAAACCTTACTCTTCCACAAAAATCTAAGTGTTATTTATTAGTTTCCGAATATAGTATGTTGAACTAATCTCTCCCCACAACCTAGTTCTTTTTTTCAAAGCTTAGCAAATTGATCAACCTCCAATAGGCTAAGAACGCACCTCTTTTTTTCACAATTTTTTTCATTGTAGGAGTACAAGGCTTAAAGGTATTCTTTTCTAAATTGTCCATGTAACGGGGGTCCATCGATGACTCTCAACCAATTAAGGTTTAGGGCATCAAGTTTTAAGGATCTTTCAACCACTAACTCCTCGGATTTTACCCCGGACTTTTGAGAATGAATTTTAATACCCAAGCACCTACAGTATGTTAAACTCCACCTATTCACCCTTGTAACGAGCATTGAGGTCGGTGACTCCCAACCAATGAAGGCTTAAGGCACCAGGTTTTAAAGATTTTCACCATATGCCCCTCAGACCTTGCTTAGGTTTCAAGGCAAGCAAACATTTTTCTTTCTTTCTTTTTTTTTTTTCAAAGACTCATTGGCCTTTTACAAGGTGTCCCAACACTATTAAATAAGGTCAAAGGTACCAAGTCTAAAATTTTCCTAAGTCAAGAGGGAAATAGTTTTTCATCTTATAATCGGAACCTATTGTGCACAGTGTGTGAATAGCTTAAAGTGGAAGAACTAAGGTTGAATTCAATAGAAGTTTTAACAATTCATCAACTTTAGTAAGCATAATACAAACTCTAAGTCAAGTAAAAAGACAAAAATTCAATTTCTCCCATTTCATTTTGAAAATTTTTCCTTAATAACCATGGAGAGTAGAATAAAAACTTTAAAAATTTTTAAATTAAGCAAAAAATAACTAAATTACCAAAATAACTTAGCATTATTAACAATACTTACTTCCTCAACTCTCCCATCAACCAAGCTGAACATTGTCCTCAATGTGACAAAAGCGATTGAAAAATATGGAGGAAGTGGTACCTCCTGAGTGACATGGAGTCTGAGTCGTATAGGAGAAACCACATGTTTCAAAGAAAACATAAGAGTTAGTGAGTAGAGGAAATAGAAAAATGCTAAGTTTAAACAAAAATGATGTCTATATATGATGAATCATCAGTAATACATCCAATCCTAGAATATAAGACATCAAAATATGGAATTATCTATACTAATATAATATGTAAAGACAAAAAATAAAAAGAGATGATCAAGTAATGGTAAGGTCCTGTGGAGCTGATGCATCTGTGGTGGCCTCTTGAATGGGTTGGATCAAGACTTTGGCCCCTGTTCTAGTAGTCTCCTTAGGTGGCATAGTCTCCTCAACTGGAGCTCTTAATTGGAGCTATGAGCTCTAAGCTGGAGCTATGGGCTCTGATGGTTTTAGGAGGTCTGAAATGGAGTGAAAGGCTTCATGTGTGTGATCCCAGGGTGTGCGGGGCTCTCCTCTTCAGATGCATGATCGCGGGGCTCTGATGGCATTTTCGCAACTTCCCTTGGCTTTGCAATGTGTTTTTGCAAACCTTCCTTCATTTCGCAAGTCAATTTTGCAATTTGAAGGCCATTTCGATGCTTGGAGGTGATTTCGCAGCCATTTCAAAGCTTGGAGATCATTTCATAGCCATTTCACAGCTCAAAAGTGATTTCGCAGCCCAAAATTGATTTCGCAGCTCATTTCGCAGCTGCAAAATGAGTGTACGGGGCTTCGAAATGGCTCTCATGTGCCAAAAAGTGGTTTCGCAGCTCAAAGGTGATTTCGCAGCTATATCCCAGCTTCGAAATGAGGGGAACTGTGCTGCAAATTGGCACTCATGTGCCAAAAAGTGGTTTCGCAGCTGCGAAACACCCTTCCAAATGGTGTCTCGGCTACGAAATTCTCGCTCAGCTTTGCGCGCTTGTCTTCAAATGACCATAACTTCTTCGTTTCAACTCCAAATTGTGCACCGTTTGAAGCTCTGGACTCCTGACTTCCCAAGATTTGAAACAAGATATGGTATGCATAATTTGAGCTCCAGAAAGTTCTTCAAAAATGTGTCCAACAGTAGCAAAATGGAGGTGCGACATTTCCGCTCATGGTTTGCACAATCATCTTCAAATGGCCATAACTTTTCCGTTTCAAATCCAAATCAAGCACCGTTTGAAGCTATGGACTCCTGACTTCCCAAGCTTTGAAACAAGATATTGTATGCATACTTTGAACTTCGGAAAGTGATCGAGATGTGTCCAACAATTGCCAAAATGGGGGTGCGGCTGTGACATGTCAGCTCATGGTGTGCGCGCTGAAGGATTTTAAGGTGTTGAGGTTTCGCAGCCATTTTGCAGCTGCGAAATGAGTGCACGGGGCTTCCAAATGGCACTCATGTGCCAAAAAGTGGTTTCGCAGCTGCAAAATACCCTGTGAAATGGAGCTTTGGCTGCGAAATTGGGAGTTTTTACGCTTTGTGATTTCGCAGCCATTTCGCAGCTGCGAAATGAGGGTCACTGTGTTACAAAATGGCACTTGTGTGCCAAAAAGTGGCTTCGCAGCTGTGAAATCCTTCGCAAAATGGAGCTTTCCCTGCGAAAATGGGATCTTTCATGCTTTGGTGGTTCGCAGCCGTTTCGCAGCTGCAAAATGGGAGTTACTGTGCTGCGAAATGGCACTCTGTGCCAAAGTTGGTTTCGCAGCTGAGAAAATTTTTGCAGAGAGGGGCCTGAGGCTGCGAACTGATTTCGCAGCAAAGTGTCGATTTCGCAGAGGCTGCGAAATCTCGCAGACCCCTGTTTTTCCCCTGTTTTTGCCCTGTTTTTGACCCGTTTTTGCTCCGAAAGACTTCCTTTCAATTTCTTTGCAATTCCTCCTAGTTTTGATCATCCAAAAACTTATATTGCATAAAAACAAATTAGAATTAAAGCATTGAAATCAAAATTAAAACAAGTAATAAGTAAAACAAAAAGATATGGACTAGCTAGTCTTTAGAAAGACTAAGTCCATTAAAAAAATTGATCATGATTTAGCTTGCCCGGATCCCATATGAAGCTTGCATTTCTCACTTGGGGCTTTCTCTGTATGATTTTGCCATACAAAGCTTGGAGAAAAGGTGGAGGCATGCGTTTCATCATTTCTTCCTTGATGACTATCCTCTGTGGTTCTTCATCTATATCAAAATCATAGTCATCTTTCTCTATGTTTTTCCCCTTTTTCTTTCCTTTTTCTTTCCTCCCTCTTTTCTTTCTCTGTTTCACTCTCTACCTTATGCTCTAGCTTGCATGTGGGCAGATCAACCTCTTTACCACTCCTCAGAGTGATCACTTCTTTGACTTCCCTCTTTTGTGAAGGTTCTCCCTCCTTAGCCTCCATTTCATGGATACTCATGGAATTTTGATAAGGTTGAGAAGGAGAGTTTTCTTTCTCTTGCACTGTGTTGAGGTTGGCAAACCTTGAGATTGAATCTTGGAGATTATCTATCTTCTGAGATAGATCATTTTGCACTTCATCCATCCTTTTAATCAATGAACTCTCTACACTGTCAATTCTTTGACTGAACTAAGCATTGATGGATTTCTGAGCTCCAATAAAGTCTCCCACGAACTTGCTAAGATTCACCATAGCTTGTTCAAGGCTTGAGGCTTGCGAAAGTGCTTGAACATGTTGCTTGTATTGAGGCGGCTGTGGTTTCCAAGAGAAATTTGGATGGTCCCTCCAATTGGAATTGTAGGTGTTGCAATCACCAAACATTTCCCTCTCGGCTGGAATGGTAGGACACTCATCCACCAAGTGCTCATATGATCGACAAATGGAACAAGGCATAGGTAGCAATGGTCTTTGAGAGATGGCTTGCACTTCTTGCATATTCTTCATTTCTAGCTCTTCCAATCTCCTTGCCACAGCTGCAATCTTTGCCCTCATGTCTATGTCGTCATCTAAAATATACATCTCACCCTTAGCATTAGGTTGAGACATTATTCTTCCCATATCTCTAGCATTTGGTTCATCCCATCCTCTTGAGACTTCAGCCACATAACTCATGAAGTTCATGGCTTCCTCTGCTATGGTATTCAATATGGCATGCACAACTAGCAATTTGTGAATTAAAAACAGAGAACACAAAAGAAAACAAAAGAAAAACAATTCAAAGAAAGAAAATTAAGGTAAACTAAAAACTAAATAAAAGGTATACTAAAATATGAACAAAGAAAAAGAAACATATAAAAAAAGTTAGTAAAAGAAAAAGAAAAGTCACCAAACTTGTGATGAAGATCACAAGTACTCTTGAAAGGTGATATCACTGTAAAGTGGCACCATCCCCGGCAACGGCGCCATTTGATTCATGCCCAATTGGTGTCTCAGCTGATTCGTGTCCAACTGGTGCTCCTTGATTGAGGGAGTAATCAACAAAATTTATAACCTATTACACCATATACTATGGTAGCAAAGACAAAGCTACTATAGCATAGTGGCTCTAGGATCATTCACTAGGATGGGTTTTCACTTTGCAAATGATATTAATTCAAAGCTGAATTGGTGCCTTTTCATTTCAAGGTTAGCTTTAAAGGAAAACATAAAGATATTTGAGTGAAAAAGGTTCGGTTTTAAACTAACAAAAAATAGTAACTGATTTTACTTACAAAGAAAAGTGTTTCTTGGAGTTCAGATCACTAGGCTTAGGTTCCTCATACAAAAAAGAGAGTTCCGGTCACTTGTTTCTTTTCCTCGCATTAGAGAATTAACATATAGTTAATTCTCTAACCGGTGTTGTACAGATGTTTCCCATTAATGGGTTCAAACACTAAATCCCTCTCACTGATGCACCTTGCAATGGCTCATACCTCTCACCTAGCACTTGCCATTCAAGGTGATCTTTAACCTTGGATTACCCATCAAAAGCTCGCAAGAGATAACTAATGGATGTCTCCTTGGAGTCCAAAAGCTTACCAAGTGTTGGCTATTCTAGAAAATCCTACCTTCAAACCACCTCCCAAAGGCTCGCAAGAGATAAACTAGTGAATCTCCATGGACGGAGATCACTTGCCTTACCAAGTGTTGGCCCAGGTGATTTAAAGGCGTTTTAAGTTAACTAAAAAGATAAAAACCATTAACGGGTCACACTTTCTCTTCATTAAAAACTAAAACAACAAAACTTCCAATTTATGTATGTGGAAACTTACCCGGATTTCCTCACTCCAAGAGACGAAAAGCCTAGCCTCTCATCCTCTGAGGAAAAATCCTCAGAGTTTGATTGGCTAGAAAGAAAACTAACGAGAAAACAAGAATATATATGAAAAATAGAGCAAGTGCTCTGTTTGTTGATTCTATATATGATATATCTATCTATTACATACTTCTATATGATGGATCTCCTGGAACAAGCTCCTCCGAGAGTCCCCCAAGAGTCCCATTTTTTAGTGTTTACAAGAGAGTTTATATAGGAAGGTAATTTACCCTTCCTTGGATACTTCCTAGCTAAGGAATTACATGAGTGGTTGAATACAAGGAGAAAAGGGAAATTTAGACACAAAAATCTGAAGAAAAATATCTCAAAGTGTCGGTCGCAAATATCGGGAAGCACTAAGGACCATTTCGCAGGTGAAAACGAGGTCTGCAAGATTTCACAGACGCACAAAAAGGGTTGCGAAATTACTTCGCACCAAACGGCTGACTTCGCAACGCTGCGAAGTGGTCTTTCAGCTTGTGGTGTTCGGCTTCCAACGTGATGGGAAACTTCAGGGGGAATTCCATAGCACTGTGCAAAAAGGCTGCAAAATCATCTCGCAACAAAAGGGTGATTTCGCAGCGCTGTGCAAAATTCTTCCTTTAGCTTGGAGTGATCTGCTTGCAATGGCTGTAACTCCTTCGTTTCAACTCTGAATCGTGCACCGTTTGAATCATTGGATTGTTGACTTCATGAGCTTTGAAATGGTATATAGAATGTAGAAAATGGACTTCGGGAAGTACTCCAAAAGTGCGAAAGAAGACTGCAGCTGCTGTCCTCTATTTTCTTCACTCTGTTTTTCCTCTCTCCTTTGTTCTTTCCTTGCATACTTTGAACGACTTTGGCAAAGGGTTATGGAGCTCCAAAGCTTGGTTCTTCATGAATTTGAGCTTCCAAAAGCTTTTCCATGAACTATATACAACTCTCCCTCATTCTTGGATTGCTTTGGTGATCAAAAAGCTATCAAAACACCACAACTTAACACAATTTGATTAGAAATGATTGCAAGGGTCCTTAACATGTTAATTGGGTTAAAAGACAATAACTACTACTCAAAAGTGTTTAAAAGAGTTAATTACAAGCTATGAAATAGCATTTTTTGAGTAGTAATCAGTCTCCCTATCGTTTTGTCTATGGCAAACCATGCCATCTTCCTGTGGAAATCGAATACAAAGCTTGGTGGGCAATTAAGAAGCTGAACATGGACTTGATCAGAGCCGGAGCAAAGAGATGTCTAGACCTTAATGAGATGGAGGAATTAAGAAATGATGCTTATATCAATTCCAAGGTTGCAAAACAGAGGATGAAGAAGTGGCATGATCAACTAATCTCCAACAAAGAATTTCAGAAAGGGCAAAGAGTTTTACTGTATGACTCAAGACTCCATATCTTTCCTGGGAAGCTTAAGTCAAGGTGGATAGGCCCGTTCATTATTCACCAAGTATATGTCAATGGAGTGGTGGAATTATTGAATTCCAATGGCAAAGACACCTTTAGAGTCAATGGATATCGTCTCAAGCCATTCATGGAGCCATTCAAACCAGAAAAGGAGGAAATCAATCTCCTTGAGCCATGAAAAGCCTAAGCAAATAAGGGTTTGGTGGACGTGGTTTTACCACAGTCCAAAATTTTTGTAAATTTTGTAAATTTCAAAGTTTTTTCCATACTTTTGATCTTAGTTTTTGATCTTAAAATTATGTTTTTATATGTGTTTTAATCTTTTTGAATGATTTCAGGTGGAAGAGATTGCAAATAAATTGAAAGGAAGAAATCGGAGCGAAAATAGAGCAAAAACAGGGCTCTGCGAGATTTTGCAACCTAAGGAAATCTTCTACGAAAACAGCACTTTGTTGCCAAACCATTCCGCAACTCATTGGAATTCTCTGCGAAAATTTTCGCAGCTGCGAAGCCAAGTTTGGCACACGAGTGCCACTTCGTAGCATAGGAGCCCCCAATTCGCAGCTGCGAAACGACTGCGAAGCGATAATGCATGAAAAACCCTAATTTCGCAACCAAAGTTCCATTCCGTAGGGTATTTCGTAATTGCGAAAGCGATTTTGGTACACGTGTGCCACTTCGCAGCACAGTGACACTCAATTCGCAGCTACGAAACGGATTGCGAAGTGGGCTGCGAAAATGGCTTTTTGCTGCGAAATTAGCCTTTTTCTGCGAAACTCAAAATGACCCTTAATCTTCCGTTATTTTTATATATACTGGTCATTTGAGCTGCGAAAAGGTTTCAAAAAGAGAGCGCGCCATACTTGCAGACTATTCATCTCCTTGTTAGAGCCCAACGCCGCACAAACCTTCGTTCATCTTCTCCGGTTGTCACTTCCGGCCAAATTTCGGCAACCCGAAATGGCGCGAACCAGAGGAGCTAAATCTTCCTCTCCTTCAAGACGCAAGAAAGTCCCGCGAGGGGAGACCATTCCAGATCCCACTTCTGAGCCTCTGCGGCCGAAAGCAGTTTCTCCTCCGGTGAAGCCCGCACCGCAGAAGCCTCCGACGAGGCGTTATCTCACCAGGTCAGGGGGTCAGCCACTACAAAAGAGAGCCAGGGTTGAAAGCTCAGAGCCCATTGATTTAACAGAGCAGTCCCCAGAACCCTCGCCGGTTCCATCTCCAGTTCCATCTCCGGTGCCATCTCCGACGCCGCCAGCAGAGCCTGAGGAGCCTCAGCCACCACTTCCCGAGCCCCAAAATCCATCTGAGATAGATCCTAAAGCAGTAATCAGGCGGCCGATGCTGACTCAGCCTCCAATTGAGGGGAATTTGGACTGTAGAGCTCGACCATTCCACTCCGAGCTGTGCTTTGACATAGCCACGTTCCAATTGCGGCCGGAGCTTGCACAGTCATTCCACCTGTTGCGAAGATACCACATGGAGCACCTATTGACTCCAAGAGACTTCTTCTACCCCAGGATAGCCATGGATTTTTATCAGTCCATGACTACCAACCAGGTCAGGGATCCTACTCTAATCCATTTTACTATTGATGGGAGGCATGGCATATTGGGAGCTCGCCATATAGCTGAGGCCTTACAAATACCATACGAGCCAACTCATTTTGAGGATTTTAGAGTGTGGAACAGTCTCACTGAGCTGGAAATGGTGCATATCCTGTCCAGAGGAGCTTCCACACGACCACATCTATTGAGGGGGGAGCTTCCTCCAATCATGTTTCTTATTGATGCATTTTTGCGTCATAACCTCTACTCACTACAGCATTGGACTCAGAGGAGAGGAGTGCTTCTAGAGGCCTTATTCAAGATTTCTGAGGGATATTTCTTCGGCCCTCACCATCTGATTATGGTTGCCCTTCTCTATTTCGAAGAGAAGGTGCATAAAAAGAAGCTGCAGAGAGTTGATGCCATTCCTCTTCTCTTTCCAAGGCTGCTGTGCCAAATTCTAGAGCACCTAGGGTATCCATCAAAGCCTCAGTTGGAGCGCAAGCGCATTTGCCGAGAGGTATTTACTCTCGACAAATGGAACAACATGACAGCCTATAGAGTTGAGCAGCCAGAGCGCCCACAACCAACTACTAGGAGAGCATCCCCACGACACATACCTGAGGGTATACCTATTGCTGCTCCTACCATTCCCAGAGCTCCACCAGTTACTCCAGCTTCATCTAAGCCATCCACTTCAGCTGAACCAAGGATGGCCATCCCCATTTCTGAATACAGAGAGTTATGCCGTTCATTGCAGACCCTCACAGCATCTCAAAGCAGCCTTGCTCAGGAGATGGCAGCCATTCGAGCATGCCAAGAGCAGATGTTGGCCACCCAGGCTCAGCACACTACATCTTGAGGCAACTCCAGCATCATTTCGACCTGCCTTCAGCTGCTGAGCCCTCCACCTCCACCACTACAGTGCCACACTCTCATCCCACAGAGCCTCAAGCCCCTTTTGGAGCAGCTACTGAAGAGGCAGACCCAT
>JAJJMF010013685.1:30380-50447 GCA_022058775.1 Vitis hybrid cultivar | reverse complement strand
TATTTATAAATTTCAATTATTTTAATAATAATGGAAATGGTTGGAATGGGGTGCGAGGAGAAGGGATAGAAGAAGGACAATGTCTTGCTTCTTCTTCTTCTTGCTCAACTCGTTGACTCCAAAGGAGCTCCTCACGAGATGGGACTTGATTGTTCTAGGAGGATTGGGATTCTAGTGGTTTAGTAGAAGACTTGGAGGATTGGGCAACCTTTTTAGGGGTCATGATCTCGTGAAACCTGAAAAATTCACAAGTTAAAAAAATTAGGAATTATGTTATTTTCTCCTTTGATATACTCAGTTTGAAAATCAAATTTACTTTAAATAACTTGTCATCTTGCAAAAATATGCTTAGAAGCTATATTTTTAACATTCCTTTTCAAAACTGATTTTGCTAATTTGCAATCAGCTCTTAACAAAAAATCTTGATTTAAAAGATCATCATGAAATTTTGAAATACATTAAACAATGCCTAAAATCTTTTTATTTTTTATTTTTTATATTTTTTTTTATGGTACTATAGTTGAGTTGGGCATTATTCCAAGTTCCTAATGTAAAGCTAACCAACCTCTCTTGGTTACCATCATTTTGCTTAAGGATCCCACCATAACCTATACTTGAAGCATCAGTCTCAACAATCTTAAAGGCTTTAGGGTTGGCTAAGGCTAGACATGGCAAAGTCTTAACTCTAGATTTGACTGTCTTGACAATCTTAGTGTGTTCCTTATTCCATGGAACAAAGTTTTTCTTAAGTCTTTGTCTTAATGGGGCATATAACTAACTTATATCCTTAAGGAATTCTGACACATAATTAAGGCTTTCTAAGAAATGTTGCAATTGTTTCTTATCCTTAATCTCAACAGGAAACTTATTAGCAAACTGGATTGACCTCTGAAAGGGAGTTATGGTTCCTTGGTAAATATGATGACCTAAGAATCTTATCTTAGTTTGGAATAGATTAATCTTAAAGGAAGATAAACTTAAACCATTTTCCTTAATAGTCTAGATGAGCCTATTAAGATGTTTCCAGTGTTCTTCAATAGATATAGAATACACCAAAACATCATCAACCTAGACGATGATGAAATATAAAAATGGATTAAAGATTTCATTCATTATGTTATGGAATTTAGCAGGGGCATTCTTAAGACCAAAGGGCATTACATTCCACTCATAATGTCCAAAGGGTACAACAAAGGTTGTCTTATATCCATCTTTCTCAACAATATGATTTGCCAAAATCCTGATTTCATGTCAAACTTAGAGAATATCTTAGACTTAACTAACCTCTAGAGAAGATATTTCTTATTCAAAATAGGATACCTAATCCATCTTAATGCATCATTAAGTGGTTTGTAATTAATTTCAAGACTTGGTGTTCCTCTTTCTAGTTCCACTTGTTTCTAAACATAAAAGGCAGAACAACTCCAAGGGGACTTAGATTTTCTTATCAAGAAGATCTTAAATCTCCTTTTCACAATATGTTAACAATTCTTTATTCATCTGGATTGGTCTTGCTTTAGTGGGAATATTTTTCTCACTAAATTATGGGTCATAAGGTAATTCTACCTCATGTTGCTTCCTATGCTTAAATTCATTAGGAATGTTTGAGCAAACTTCCTTAGTTATTCTTTTCTTAAATCTTTCTATAGCATCTTGAGTTTTCTTAACTTCTAATGATCTTCTATCCTCTTGTAAAGTCAATAGTGACTCATCAATTGCTTTGTACTATTTAAGATTCTTATTTTACCTATTTAAGAAGGCTCCATCCTTAGTTGTAAGCATCTCTAATTTTCCATCCCTTAACTTCCATCTTAAGCTCTCCATTCTCTCTTCTTTCTCTCTCAAAATGTAAGCCTGTAAGGTTCAAGCTTTCATTTCTTTTTCCATATCTTTCTTATCCATTGTAAGTTATTTATCCTTAATATGTATATTTTTAAGTTTATGTGATATATGAATTTCAAGTTTTAAGTTCCTTTGTTTTAAATTTCTTTATGATTTAATATCTCTGTGTTTATTTCCAATTTCTCTTAATTTGTTTTGAGTTTTTTTCATAATTTACCCTTTCATTGCATATTACCTCGTCCTAGGTGTGCATGGTATCAGAGCCATAAGAAGGGAAATTAGGTTTGCTTTAAGTTTTTAATCTATCCTAAGAGTAGCAGTCTGCCTAGAGGCGATCCTAGGTTAAGCCCATTGTTAGCCAAGGTTAGGCCTGTTTAGGGTAGGTTTTTGGGTGATTACTCACCAAGGTTTGTAAATCCGCAAATGGCTCTAGATTAAGAACTTAAAATGAGTTCAATTTTCAGATCCATGTCTGGGAAATCTATAGAAGCCTAAGAAGCTATAGTAAACAGTGAAAAGATTAATTATCCTAAGACCCAAAATGAATTAGATGATTGGAAGTTACTCAAGGTATCTAATCAAGAAATTTATAAGAAAATAACCTTTAAGTTTTTCTTAAATTACACCATTAAGACACTTGAACAAGCCACAACTTAGAGCAAGATGATTAAGTGATAAGACTCTTAGATAGTAAGTCAATAGCGAAACATAAGAGAGACAACAACTTTATACACTTTGGTATGATTTAGGTAGCATCCAAGCCTTTGACAAGAATAGGTTTAAACACCTATTCTTGTCATATAGTCTAGTTTTAATCCCTTTTCCAAAGATGAGAGAAGTAGCAACCATGGGCCTAGCTCACAGAAGAAGGGGACTAGTTTTGACAAGAAAAATGGAACATGGTGTTGCGCTTCTTACCTATGATGATTCCACATTTGTCTAGTCAAGCTTATTACTGGTAGGTGAGATCGATCGATCGAAGTTACGGTTCATGGCTAATCCTGAAGTGAATTAAGCTGGAGCTTCGAGCTCAGTCTTTAGGTCATAAGCCCATTTACGATTCCCTCACTCGCTAGTAACCAAACCAAAAGGGATTCCATTCTTTGATTTCCTTTTCTCCTGATAAGAGTTCAAGCATCAGTTCTCATAGTGAGGCTTAGGTCGACGAGGCTAGAGCGCGACCCCCCAATTCTCAACCCCCGACTTACATATGTGGTTTTATAACTCACATTTTGAAAAGTTATGTTAGGTTCGTGAGTTTCTAGAGAACCCTTTCTTCTTTTACTTAACATAGCTTTTCATCTCCTTGATAGTTGGAAGTTCTCCAAAAGTATGATAAGCTGGAGGACTTTGTACTATCCATTCCAGTGTGGTTGGATTATGTTCAACAACCCAAGGACTTGGAACACATCTTTTGTTTTTTCCACTTCTTGAAGTGATTGTTACGACCACAAAGAAATGATGAATCCCAACTATAGATATATAAGAGCCAAAATTGCTAAGGGCATTCCATCTAGCGTAAGCATATGGATAATTTGGAATGCGACATGGCATACCCGAAAGCCTTAAGAAATGCATGGGAAAGAGGGTCGGATTAACCCCAAAAGAATTGATCCAAAAATGGATTTGACCTAAAGTTTCAAGGTATGTTCGACCAAATATTTTACCTACCTCATAGTAAAATCCTGGGAAATAAAGCAAAAAGGGCTCCCATAGAAAGTACATAATGGAAATGTGCAACTGTATAATAAGTATCATGTAGAACAATGTTTAGCCTAGAATTTGCTATGACTATTCCAATGAGTCCTCTTATATGGCAAACCAAAAGATGGGGTCCCTACAGTAAATAACATGGGTGTTTTGTATTGTATCGAACCCTTCCACATGGTAGCAATCCATCTAAAGCTTTTTATTCCAATGGGGACAACTATGATCATGGTAGCTACTGTGAAGTAGGCACACGTATCAACATCTAAGCCAATAGTAAACATATGATGAGCTCAAACAAGAGATCCAAGAACACCTGTATTGATCATGGCATAAACCATGCCTAGATACCCAAAAACTGGTTTTCCCAAAAAAGTTGAAATGATATCACTTATGATACTAGATCCAGGTAGAATGGGAATATAAACCTCTAAATGATCGAATAATCGAAAAAGATGTTGGTACAATATGAGGTCTCCCCATCTGGCGGGATAAAAAAAGGTTGTATTAAAGTTTTGATTAGTTAATAACATGGTAATTGCCCTTACTAGTACCGAAAGTGATAATAAAAGTAGGAATGCTATCACTAGAATGGGTCACACAAAGTAAGAATGATGTATGGAATCATAATCACTTATTTAATAACGAGAGCAAAAGGAAGACTGTAATAGAAAGCCAATCCCTTTTCCCATTTTTTCATTGAAAGCTTTCTTCTTGACCTCCAAGGAAGGCAACCGAAAGTGCTACAAAGAAGATCGATTATGAACAAGTGGTTTATGATAATAAGGGAATTGCTTCTACACCTATTGTGGCTACTTAATCTATAGCTGCATCCGCTACTAAGGACTATGGATTTCCAATTGAAATGGGATTTGTATATGGAATATCTACAGAGACTGGAAACGATGTCGTGTGTTATGGAACATAATCGACACCTATCTAGGTGAAGATCTAAAACTTGTTGGGAAACCCGAATTGCTTCGTTCCCATGCCTTGGATTGTGTAGGGTGCACGCAAATCTATCTTTGGCTCTCTAAATCTATCGCAATGAATAAATAGGTATTCAAAATTGGTAAGGATGTCATAGAAAGCATAAATCTAGAGAATAAAGTCACATACCTTTGATCTGAATGTTCTCGGATCGATTCCAATCAATGTAGATAACTCTAAATTCATAGTAGATCTCGTAAACACCATGATCTTCCATTCGATGACTTTTCCTTATGTCTAAGCACTAAGATGGTGGAAATATCAAGGGTGGAGGCTAGGGTTCTCTCTCTAGACTAAAAGGGAGAATGATAAAACTTAGAAACCCTAACCCCTAATGGGGTATTTAGAGGCTTCCTACTGGGCTTCAGTCACTTAAGCTCACCATGGGCTTGGGTCACTTAATATAGCCCAAAAAGGTTATTAATTGATCAATTAACCATACAAGGCCTAATTAATCAATTAGCCGACTCTAGAGATACCACTCACTTATCCCTATGCAACCTTGTGTAATTACCAAAACACATTTAAGCACAAAAGTGAACTAACAACCATCCAACCCTCAGAAGCCATGCCAACAAGGAATATGAGTTCAGATCAGGGACCATTAAGACTTATAGGAGTATTGGATCCCTCATAAACAAATTCTGAAATTGACTCAACATCCCACTATAGAGAGTAAACTACACTTTAGTATCCTATGTATATTACAACAAGACAAAAGTGCTTAGGTTTGTGACCTACTATCTACTGCATACAGACTCTCCATGAACTGGTGTCCATAATCTAATAGGGAGTGCTATCACCTATCAAGATTATCTTTCCAATCTTTGAGTTACAGATCCCACTTATTATATGATCATTTGACATACTCTAGCTCCAAGGAGCATATGTCAAATTCCATTAAAGGAATTACTATGGCCATAGATTTCATGATCAAATGTCCTTTGGATCACCCAATGGGACACATTGTCTTAATCTCATGAGATATCATAGTGCCTCTATTGAGAATACTTTTTGCCACTAACCTCCATCAACAGTGACCCAATCCATAGGGATATATGACCACTTTAAGATCTCAACCATAGGAAAGCCTCCTGTTGATTTTGGTAGAGACTCAATATCCTCTCAAGGTTGAGAGTCCATGTATTGTAGTAGCTTGATGAATCATGACAATTGATAGCCTTGTGTCATGATTCACCGTAGGTCTTGTCTAGTGTACATCACATAAACTTGTACACTCACCATAGGAAGCTTATCTTGACGACTAAGACAAGTCATCACTTCAATTAGGAGGTGGTGCACTACAGTCTCTACTGGATTCCCAAATCCATGAACCAACTATGGACAACTTATCTACTTACAAGAAACCCATTACTTGTATCTTCTGTGCAACTCCTAATGCACCTAAGTCATGTACAATGTAAGAGACATGGGCTGAATACTCAAATGAATGTCAATATACCAAGAGGATAGCAAGAGGATAGTTAAGTCTTACTTTGTTACATCATGTCTTGATTTTTGGGGCTCAATCCCAACAAACTCCTACTAGTCCCAAAAGCAGATTGGGTGTTGCAGAAAGATTATGCTCTTCAATCATATCACCTCTTTGTACTATCTCACAATAAGGTAACACTTCCACTTTATGCATTTCCTCTTCCAAAGGTAATTCAATTCTTTAGATTATCCCATCGTCCTACTATTATCACATAAAAATATCTTAGACGATATAGCCAAGGGAACTACCCATAAGCCAAAAGGCTTCCTTTGTTGCTATAAAAGCAATAAAAATCACTTAAAGTGTACACATACTTAGAGGTAGACTGCGAGAGTCCTCATTAGACAAAAGTCCAATTTTCGGGTATGAAAGGAGTACCAACTCATCGCAAAGACTCACAAACATATAATCCCTCATTCTCTAGAGATACTAGAGTATATGTTTGACATATGCCCAAAGCTCTAATCAAGAAATGGACTAATATCCACTCATTATTCCTACAATAAAGCAAATATCTGGTCTAGCACATAGCATTGCATACTTAAGGCCATCCATAACAGAGGCCTTGAATACTGTCTTAATGCGATCTCTCTCCACAAATGTCCAAAGCCATTGATCATAAAAAAGATAACTCCAAATCCAAAGAGTAAAAAACCCTTATTGGAGTTTTGCATCATGTACTTGGCCAATGTTCATCTATGTAGGTGACATAGTGCAATTTTCCTATTCTTGTAGTCTTAAAGGACCTTAACCTCAGGAATATATTGCGTCTTCCTCTAGAGCTAAGTACACTACCATATCTTAACTGATGACAATATCCCTACTTCATATCCAATGAGTAGATTGTCATCTACCTGCAAGATCTTAGAGCATCACCATGCTTCTCTGTCCCTTCTTGTACACACAAGGCCATTTGCTATGAAAATGTTTGGTTTTTGTATCTCATAAGCTAGACACACTACAATAGATAAGAGTAATTTGAGTATGACCATTGTTGAAAAGGTTTTCCATAGTTGAAACAAAGTTCAAACTATAACCTTTAGCTACAATCTTAGCCACATAAAACTCAAGCTTTTCATTTTCTCTTGTGTTCTTCATGTAGACCAACTTACACCTATGTGTTTTATCCCTTTAGTTGCTTCTATAGGAACCCAAACTATGTTAGAATAAAAAGATTTAACTACCTCTTCATAGCTCCTTACCTTAAGTGAGCACAAACATTGCTTACTACTTCATCATAATATGTGGGATATGAACCTTCCACTATGATGAGGCACTAGTGTATTAGAAATCATAGTAATGGTATGTCTTTAACCCTTTAGATCCATAGTATTTTATGCAATATGGGAATATCTTCTAATAGATCCTCCAATCTATGTCACTCTTTGCCTTATTCCTTATCATATAGTCTTCATAAAAAATACGACATTTGTGTTAACAAATATCTTTTGATGATCATGACTATAAAGGTAATAACCCAAAAATCCTCTTAGATAGCCTATAAATTGATATATCTTTTAAGAAAAAGAAGTATTACATAGTCTATAAGACATATCCCAAAAAGAATTTGAGAAAAGATGAGAAATCTATCCATGATCTCACTATGTCCATCCAAGTTTGATATCTTCTTTGCATCTCTCCATTGTGCAATAGGTGCACATAACTGAGAGAAAAAAATCTCATGCTCCAAAAGAAAGAATCAAACTTGCTAGACATACTACCTTGGTTTAATCAAAGTGACTGGGTATGTATACCCAATAGGTTATCCGATCTTGCCTTAAATTCAATGAATATATCTAAGGCATTGGATCTCCTATGTACATATCCAAACCTAAAGTAATCATCACTAAAAGTGATGAAATACCCATACCCTCCCCATACATGGACATTAAAAGTTCCATACATGTCAGTATGCACTAACTCCAAACATTCTTTGGCTCTAGTCCTCTTAGTCATTTTACCATCAATATAGGATTTGTAGACTGGAAGATCTTCTAGAATCAAAGAGTTCAGACTTTACCAGTCTTTGGATCCTATTTAGATTACTATGACCTAGGTCTAGAAACCAAATGTTTAAGTAGTGCTAGGTTTAATCATGAGATCTGACTATGCTCATAACTTGGCAAAGTGATAATGAAATACATATAAAATAAGAGAATGTTAACTCTCACTTACCTGCATAACTAACCTTGCATTTTATGCTAAGGTAAGTATAATCACATCATTTAATCTTTCACTTGTTGAACATCCTATAAGGACTTATAGGCAGAGAGCCTAGAATCTATCCACCATAAATGGTGAAATCCACCACTTAATATTCAATAATGAGAAAATGATGTATACTTTGTTTTTTCCTTTAGGTAAACTGAGAATTCCTTTTTTAGTGTCCTAAAAAGTCACAAAGGACTCACTTGCCCTTAAGCTTGCTCTCTTAAACTTTCCTTATTTAGTATTGTTCTTCTTTTTCTTAGTGAAAGAACCTTTGACTTCCATATGACCTTGGTCTAATCAAAGTGACTAGGTATGCATACCCAATAGGTTATCCGATCCTGCCTTAAATTCAATGAATATATCTAAGGCATTGGATCTCTTATGTACATATCCAAACCTAGAGTAATCATCACTAAAAGTGATGAAATACCCATACCCTCCCCATGCATGGACATTAAAAGTTCCATACATGTCAGTATGCACTAACTCCAAACATTCTTTGGCTCTAGTCCTCTTGGTCATTTTACCATTGATATAGGATTCGTAGACTAGAAGATCTTCTAGAATCAAAGAGTTCAGACTTTACCAGTCTTTGGATCCTATTTAGATTACTATGACCTAGGTCTAGAAACCAAATGTTTAATTAGTGCTAGGTTTAATCATGAGATCTGACTATTCTCATAACTTGGAAAAGTGATAACGGAATACATATAAAATAAGAGGATATTAACTCTCACTTACTTGCATAACTAACCTTGCATTTTATGCTAAGGTAAGAAGTATAATCACATCATTTAATCTTTCACTTGTTAAACATCCTATAAGGACTTATAGGCATAGAGCCTAGAATCTATCCACCATAAATGGTGAAATCCACCACTTAATATTCAATAATGAGAAAATGATGTATACTTTGTTTTTTCCTTTAGGTAAACTGAGAATTCCTTTTTTAGTGTCCTAAAAGGTCACAAAGGACTCACTTGCCCTTAAACTTGCTCTCTTATTCCTTCTCTTAAACTTTCCTTATTTGGTATTGTTCTTCTTCTTCTTGGTAAAAGAACCTTTGACTTCCATATGAACACCCTATAATATTTGAGAATCTCCTTAGCCATCCCAAAGGAAAAAAGCAAGGTTTCAAAGATCATATGAATATTAGTGTTCATAACAATCCTAAAAGTAGCTTGTCAAAGCTGACCTACCCTTATCACCAAATAAACATTTCAAACTAGAAAGAGAATATCAAAGTGTCTCATAATAAACATTTGTTGCTAGTGCAACACATTATCCATAGATCCAAGTACTAGACACTTGGTCTTCTGATTTGTCTAATACCACCTTGATATACCACTTTTTCCTTTTGCTAAGTTAGTTTATAAGGAATAACTAGCTCTACCTAAACTAACTTTTATGCAATTAGTTACTATATTCAGAATAAAATTAGTCAAATTGATTAGTTGGGCTTAGCCTATTATGAGAAAGAGAGTGATAATAGAACTAACTTGATATCTATAACAAAGAATATAACCAAACATATGACATAATTAAGCATTCATGGCAATTCGTAATTAATTTAGCAAAAATGTAGCGCTCTCAAACTACATGTCATTTTGCAAGGTATCCTAGTATCATAAGAATCAAGCCTATGTGGGGCAGGTCATAACCTTATTAATAGTTAGAGACTTTCTTAGATTGATCTTCTTGCCTTAACCATAAAGGTATCTAAAGGCAAGATCAACATACCTTTTATTTGGCTCATGGACTATACAACTGGGACCGCGTGGGGCAATTCTACCACTTCATATCCAATGTCAAGTGTATAACCATTGTCCTTGAACTATCAATGTCACCAAGTAAAGAATCCCACCATGGGGGTGGTCACTCCCACTAGACACATGTCTAGTCTCATCTATGTGGAGAGCCCATATCTCCTGATTCTTAGGGCTAACCCACCGTGGGGGTGGTGATGAACCCAAATCAAGATGAGCTTGACAATGGAGGTCATGGGCTTGCCTAAGGCCCTCTCCCACTTAATCTTTTGAGATAAATAAGAGCATTTTAAAACCATTATCAATTTCCTTGATGAATAAATTATCTACTTTGAAAATTCCAAAAATATTTATTTCCAAATTGGAAACCTAGTTTAATATGAGAATACCAATGTGAAAAATTAAAAATTTCCATGAGAGTAATTTTAAAAAAGAGTTTTGATAAAATATCCAATCTCAAAATTTTAAAACTATTTCATACAATTCTCTTTGTATACACAATTCCAATTAATAAATACTTTATCTAGGAAATGTTTCAAAGAAATTTATCTCCATCAAATTACTAAGCCTTTTGTTAATAATCTTTTAATGATAAATTATCTCTAATGAAAACTTTCGAAATATTTATTTTCTAAATTGGAGACTCTTGTGTAATAAAGAAATTACCAATTTATGAGATTTTGAATAATCTTGAGAACACCTTATCCAATAAAGGAACTTTTGCTTCTCATATTCAAAAATCCTTATAAGATTTACTTTCCTTATTCCATTAAATGTTACCAAAAATTGAACCTTTTAGTAATTCCTTAATATATAAAACATTCTCTATGAAAAACTTCCAAAAATGTTTATTTCCAAAAAGGAGTTAAACAATCCATTTTGGAAAGTATTTTCAAAATATTTATATCTTTATTAATTACTAAAACTTTCCAAAGTTATTTTGATAACCCTTTTTATCATAAATTCTCTATCATGAGATTCTCCAAATCCATTAATTACTTTTAAACCGGGACTCTTGTGCTAAAAGAATTGCTATCTTATTCCTTATCATTGAACTATCTAAACAAAATGGTTTCCTCATTCTCCCTGGGCTTGCCGGGGGGGGGGGGGGGAGAGCCTGGAGGACCAACTATAGGTATAGTTTTCCTTCTCTCACCAAGAAAAATAGGAAAACCTCCTAAAGTTTAGTAAACGGATAGTTCTAAAGAAATAACAATCTTCTTAGCAACAACTAGTTTAAAAGGATAATCTTGGAAAATATGTTCTCATGAAAATATACTAAGAATACCAAAAAACTTTTCTTTTTGTTCTAATACTTATTTTGGTAACCATTCTTAATTATAAATTATCTATCATGAATTTCCAAAATTAACTTATTCTCTTTAAATTGGAATCCTATGCAAAATAGGAAATATACTATTTTATAAAGATTTGAAAAAATAAGAGCTTTTCCTTAATAGAAAGATTTTATTCTTAGAGATCTTAAAGATTTGAAAAGATTTTAAATAAAATTAAAATCTCTAAGAATTAATTTTAAAAGAGAGGAAAGCTCTTAATCATTTTCCAACTTATCTTTTTCTTTAAAATAAAATTTTCTAATCATGCACATTCCAATTTAAATAAGTTTTCCAATTTTGAGAAAAAACATGAAAATTTATTTCTAATTAGGAATACCAAAATATCTTGAGGCTACATATGCAATCAATCAAGAACATATAATAAAAAACAAGGGAATAACTAAATAGAAACTTTTCCCATGGCCTTTAGGGATCCTGTTGCATATTTGGAAATTAAAATTTGGATAAAATCCAAAATTACCAAAAGTAGCCCTATAGCAAAAAATAGGGTTAATGAAAATAGAAAACCCAAATGACCCAATTGCCAGCAAAAATTGACCCAAGAAGAGGCCCAAAAATCAGCCCAAACAACAAAATAGAATTGGGCATGTATGCAATCCCGTAACAGCATGCTCCTTGCGCAACATTGGTTCAATTGGCCATATCTTCCTTGTTTCAACTCCAAATTACTATCCATTTGAAGCATTGGATTCCTGACTTCCTGAGATTCAAAATCATATTTTATTTCCCTAATAAACTTACTGGAAGTGGCCGCAATTTTGGCTCAAATTTGACGTCATTGTACTGCCATGCACTTTGCGTAGCCTTGCTTCATTCGACCATATCTCCCTCATTTTATCTCCGAATTGCTATCCGCTTGAACCATTGGATTCGTGACTTCCTAAGTTTCAAATCCATATGTCTTTTGCCTAAGAAACTACTAGGAGGTAGTCCCGATTTTTAGTTCAAGTGAACGTCACTGTGCTGCCAAGGATCTCAAACGAAGAACTTCCATGAATCCTTCTTCCTTCTTTAACCACCATAGAATTTTAAAAAGAAATTTCAAGATTCCATATTTTCTCTTAGGTCACCATAGATGGATACAATAAATAAAATTTTTACAACAATAAAGTTCTTATGATCCTATAATGAAGCTTACAACCCATTTATTGAAAAGAACAAATTTTTTACGACCAAATAAAAATCTTATACCCATAATGGGGTGTACAACCCAATTTAGAGAATCAAAAGGCAAAGAAGACATCCATTCATATTCATTCATTCAATATATGAATAATTAATAAAATTCATGCATCCCCTAAAGCCATGGGATGAAAAAAAAAACCTATAAAACAGATTTAGTGCACCCTAAAATAGATCTAACAAGCTAGAACCTACCCTAGGGTTCCGATACTAGTTGTTAGAAAACCTGGGTTACTCCGTTGCCATGCCCTGGATCGCATAGAGTGAATGCAAATCTATCCTAGGCTCTCTAAATCCATCGTGGTAAATAAACAGGTATTCAAAATTGGTAAGAATACCATAAAAAACATAGATCTAGATAATAAAGCCACATACCTTTAATCTGAATGTTCTTGGATTGATTCTAGTACATGTAGATAACTCTGAAGTCACAGTAGATCTCGTAAACACCATGATCTTTTGCCCAGTGACTCTTCCTTGTGTCTAAGCACTGAGATGGTGGAAATCTCAAGGGTGAGGTTAGGGTTCTCTCTCTAAACTAAAGAGGATAATGACAAGACTAGAAACCCTATCCCTTAAAGAGATATCTATAGGCTTCCTACTGGACTTAAGTGACTTAAGCCCACCATGGGCTTAGGTCACTTAATCTAGGCCAAAAAGGTTACTAATTGACTAATTAACCATACAAGGCCTAATTAATCAATTAGCCCAGTCTAGGGATACCACTCACTTCACCTTATGTAACCTTGTGTAATTAGAAAAACACTCTTATACACAAAAGAGAACTAACAACCCATCTAACCCTTATAAGCCATGCTAACAAGGAATATAAGCTCAGATCGGGGACCATCGGGACCCATAGGAGTATTGGCTCCATAATCAAATTATGAAATTGACTCAACATCCCAGTACAGAGAGTCAACTACACTCTGGTACCCTATGTATATTACAACGAGACACCAAGTGCTCAGGCCCGTGACCTACTATCCACTGCATGCAGACTCCCCATGAACTGGTGTCCATAATCTAACAAGATAATGCTATCACTTATCATGATTACCTCTCAAATCCTTGAGTTACATATCCCACCCACTTATTATTTGATCAACTGACATACTCTAGCTCCAAGCAGCATATGTCAAATTCCACTGAAGGAATTACTATGGTCATAGATTTCATGATCACATGTCCTTTGGATCATCCAAGGGGACACACTATCTTAATCCCATGATATATCATGGTGTCTCTATTGAGAATACCTATTGCCATCATCCTCCATAAATAGTGACCTAATTCATAGGGATATATGATCACTTTAGGGTCTTACCCATAGGTCAAAACCTCTTGTTGATTTTAGCATAGGCTCAATATCCTCTCAAGGTTGAGAGTCAATTTCGTATAGTAGCTTGGTGAGTCATGACAATTAATAGCCTTGCGTCATGATTCACCATCCTGCCTAGTGAGCATCACATACACTAGTACACTCACCATAGGAAACTCATCTTGACGGCTAAGACAAACCATCCCTTCAATTAGGAGGTGGTGTACTATAGTCTCTACTGGATTACCCAAATCCATTAACTAACTATGGGTTACTTATCTAATTATAGGGAACCCATGACTTGTATCTTTTGTGCAACTCCTAATACACCTAAGTCATGTACAATGTAAGAGACATGGGGTGAATACTCAAATGAATGTCAATATACCAAGGAGATAGTAAGAGGATAGTTAAGTTTAACTTTGTTACACTATGTTTTGTTTTTTTGGGGTTCAATCCCAACAAAGCCATCACATATAGGGGGACCATTCCTTTTCCATATCCAGTTGGAGTTCAAGTAATAGGAGGAAAGACAGAGGCTTAAGAGGTAAACGTCGCCTGAGGTTATTACATGAAAAAAAAAAGGAAGCATAGATAAGAGCAACGATTTACTTAGTTGAAGAAATAGGGGCATAAATAGAGCTAGCAATAGACCTCATGGCAAAGCTATAAGTAAAAAAATCTATATCAATAGAAGATCTTATGCTTGCAGGAGTAGCTTACCCCACAATTTAAAAATGAGAAGCACCAATTAAGGTTAATCCAGAACCACCAACAGAGAAAGCAACGAAAAGAAGGTAGCAATGGTTCAAAATGTAGCTAACTAAGTTCTAGTAGCAAATTCAGTGGCAAGGTATCCAAGTGCAGATCAAAATTTAGTCCATGATCGAGAGCATGCATTAAAGCTAAAAGCAAAGGTGGAGATGGTGGGTTAACCCGTTGATTCAGAACCAATGAGAGTTGGTTGCATACCTAGTTGTCCTTGTTTTACTTAGTTTTAGTTGGAGGTCAAAAGCTTGTTCCAACATCTGAGCCAATTGAAGTACTAGAGCTCGCAACAAAGCCTGCAATAGAGGTAAATTTTTTTTGTTACATTTTCAGTTGCAATTCAAGAACTAATGCTAATGGATCCCATGGAGGTAAAGGTTGGAGCAAAGATGGCAGCAGCTGGAGCATAGTAGGTAGCTAGAGCATAGGTAGAGACAAAACAAACACTAGGGTGAAAGGAAAAATAAGGGCTTTGATTTCTCCACCTGATCTTCAACCACCTTTTATTTCTATTTATTAATTTATATATTTTTTTCTTTTATTTTAATTGAGTAGTTAATCCTCTACTAGGTACCTATGCTTATAGCTTTGCTTATGCCTATGTTCTTGTCTTTGTTCTTGGAGTTACTGATAGATACTTTCGCTCTTGGTAGATAAGCTGAAACTACTGGATCTCATACTAGACTAGTTATACTTACATCTTAACTACAAATGTTGTTGATACTATTGGTGGTGCGTATGGTACTAAGCGAAGGGAAACTGGTTATTCGATTGATGGATCAAGATAAACTTTATGAATTGGTAAAAAATCCTTTCCTCCTATGGCCTCTGCCATTTACCACACTGGTGGTGCTTAGGAAACTACTTATGTTGTTATAACCCAGGCTACCCTTGCTATTGGTGAGAGCTTACCTTCAGTGAGCTACTACATTAGGATTTAGTGTAAAATTAGGTATTTTGAATGTAAGGTATACACCCTTGCTTCTTCTCGACCTTGATGTCTAAATCCAGCTCAAGTTATGGGTTAGACAGGTAATATACCATCCAACATAGCTCAAGTAAGGGATCGAATAATTAGAATTTTTGATATTGGGAACTCACTTTATCTACGAGATGTTTTCGATCGAGAAGGATAAAAGGAATAGCTGAAGGTATTACTTCTTGATTCATAAATCATATACAGGGGTTTGAAAATCTTATTATAGGGTGGTCGAAGAAGAAGATGATAATTTGGTTGAAGCTATTATGCCCACAACTCTTATTCGAGTCTTTTTATTGCAAATATCCCAAGCCTAATAGATAACCGATGAAATAGGGATGCCTGAGAAACCTTCTTCTTTTATCTTTGGTGCCAGGAAAGGGTTCAAAGTCAATGGAAGCTAGTGATGGAAGTGACTCCGCATAATAAGGAAGTGGACCAAATCTGAGGTAATGACCCACTAATATCCTTTCCATGTTAAGTGGAACCAAGGCGATCAAATGTTAGCTCTTATTCCCCATTAGTAAGGAGTTCGAGCAAACAATGGACTAGAACTTAATATGGAAGCAAGTTGGCTAGTAGCAGCTAAGTAGCATTGAACGAAGCTCCACCATCTTCTATTGCACCACTAGAGGCGAGAGAGGTACCAACTAACTATCAATCTATTTCCAAATCTCGGTACTAAAACTCTTCCTCCTTCACCGAAACTATACAATTTGTCTTCTCTTCACCAATACCAATATCTAGGCATCTGTGGCTTTCCCTACATCTTCATACTCTAGGTTAAATCCTATGCCATCTTACTTATAATAAAAATCACTTCATTTTGCTCCCAGGTCTAATATGAGAGTAGTAAGCCTCTGATTCTTTCCCTGTGGGTCGATGGAAAGAAGTGAAGAACGTGGGTGGAAGCTTGAGAAGGAGACCAAGTGGAATCCATCTTTTGAAGTGTCATATGCTGACACTGATCAGGAGGAGCAAAACAATGAATTAATTATCCAGTACCATATCCATTAGTCATACATCTTTCTAGAATATGGCTGCCTCCACCTATGTTGAAATAAAATTCTTTATCATCCTCTCTTGGATATCCAATGCTTAGAAACTAGACTTCACTTGTGCTGACTCAAGATTTAGATTTCCTTATCCATCCAAAGAACCTAGGTGCCCCACCTATTTGTTCTCCTAATGCAAAAAACTAATCTCCACCTCCCTCCAACTACCAACTAGGAAAGTGGATTCAATAGATGTAAAAAAAGATGGCAATGGGAATCAACTTGGGCTTGGTCCCTTTATAGCTATCTCTTCACTTTCCTTAGAATTATGTAGTCATATTTTCAAGCCGGAAATGGCACCCTTCATATTGAATGAAAGGGTTAGTTGTATTATGACCCATTAGTCGTATGGTTATTCGACCCCCTTCTAATCAACACTAATGAATGAGGCTAGGGCTTTAGTGATTATTCTAAAAAATGGACGTAGAATCGGGTTGCTTGCTTGGGTTAGGTAGGAATAAGAATAGGGTTTAATATCCTTCATGAATTCATTCAATAATCCTAAGTCTTATCTTTGACGCTATAAAAGGCTCTTTCTGCTTTTCACAGTAGACATAAAAAAGCTGTAAATCAATGTTCTACCTGGGTAGAGGGAAGAGATTTTATAAGGGTTAATGGCATTGGATCGGAAGAACATCAATTCAAATTTTATCACTTTTTTTTATGTCGTCCAGGTGAAATATCAGATCATTCACTTTCAGGAGGCCAACTGAGATCAAATAGGTTTGAAGCCAAAACCGCAACCTGTTTATATAGGTTGTAATGAGCCTATCCTTTGGAATTGTATTCTTAAACTAGATACTTAGGTTCTTAAATTGGGTCAAGTAAGCGTCAAAGCTTTCTTGCCTTGAATGTAATGGTTGAGATCAAATGCAATTACAATCTTCTTAATAAAACAAAGCCTTCGGCTAAAAGTATCAGCCATTAGTTTCTTGAATGGAAAGCCAAAAGTTGGTGTACCAAGAAAAAGTGGTACATTCATTTCACTCTACAATTTTTTATTTATTTTTATGTTAGTTAGGTTTTTGCTTTCTTTTAGTTCTTCACATTACATCTGTCTCCAAAACAAGCTAAGCAAAAAGGACGAAGTAATTTCATATATGTATATGTAAAAGATGTGGATTGGAGAGTTAGTATTGAGGTTAATATGCTTCCCTTTAGTTATACATCATATCGAAGGGAAGAGATAAAGTCTCTTAGGTGTCGACATCACACATATAGATAACATGTGTGTCGTGAGTGAGAGGTCAATCACTCAGTTCTTCTTTCGAAATTCTGGAACAGGATGAAGATCTCTTATTGGTTTGAGGTTTCTTTTCAAGTTGAGTAGAAATATTGTAAGATAAGCAAAAGAATTTTATGCCCAAACGATCTCATGTCTTTCTTGGTTGGACAAACCCAACCAGTGACTTCCGACAACTCTTTTTTTTTTGGGAAAAGAGTAAAAACAAAGGAAAGTGGCCTATCATGAAGAAAAATTCATTTTTACTCTATGGGAATCCAATGTACAGTAATTTCGATTTTATGATAAATGATAATAATAGTTTGTATTTCTAATCAAGTACCTCTTCAACTAGGTCGGATGCACAAAGCGCTCCACCTGAGTGTGAGTGGATATTTGATAGACTCTGTGATGAATACATAGAGTGGGTGGTGAGAGCCGATAAGCAATTACCCCTAAAATGGAACATGCTTGACCTTGTTCGGACAGTGATTGTGGACGAGGTGATTCACATGCCAAGCTTTCTCACATATTCATGTTATGATGTGATGTTACATCCTAAATAGTTGGTTATGGCAAGATATTTTTTATTTTCTAGATCTAATAAACTATGTCTTCTAGGCTTAGGTGGAGGCCAGACTACTTGGTTCGAAAACCCCTTGGTCAAAGAAAAAATGGAAACAAGGGAGTTGATTGAAAAAGATAGATAGTAATGATCATATAATATCAATTTATCGGCCTCATCATTGAAAGCGACTTCTAATTGCTAAAAAATTCTCAGCTATATGGGGGGCTTGGATGATAAAAAACAATTGATCAAGAAGTTGGTCCACTTTTACATGAAATAAGGTAAAAGAACGAGAGTTCATACTATTTTTTTTATCAAACTTTTCATTGCCCAACTCGAATTAAACACAATGTAATCAAATTGATGGTTAATGTTGTAGATAAGATTAAGCCCATATGTGAAGTGGAAAAAGTAGGAATAGTAGGTACTATTTATGATATCCTTGAGATTGTAGCCAAGGATTGTCAACAAACCTTAGCTATTAGCTGGATCCTTGAAGTAGCTTTCAAATGACGTATAAGCTACAGAATAAGCTTAAAGAAATGTTCATTTGCTGAGACAATGGATGCTTACTGAAAAAGGGGAATTGCACATAAGAAAAAAAATAAAATTCATGGACTAGCTTCCATCAATCCAAGTTTCGCGCATTTTAGATGGTGGTAAAGTGAGACCACATAAAGAGCTCTTCCTCATTCAATCAGATTATTCAGTAAGATATGGTTTTACCATTTTCCTTTTTGTTTGAATCTTCATATAGAAAGTCGGCCTTCCTCATACTTCTCCATTCAAGAAAGAACCAGGTCAAACTATTTTCCTCTTGAGTAATAGGAAGTGGGCTAATCCCCGAAAATGCTCGTTCCTTTGTAGTTAGAGATAAAAATCTTACTTGTGACTCATTCCTTTAGTTGAGCATTCTTCAAATATTGATCAATCCATCACTTAATCACAGGTTGCGCTTTGTCATTGTTTGATTTTTGGTTGTCTGATCACACTTGAAATTATGTATCTACTTATCATATTTTTTCCCCTGATTGATAGTTTTATAGTAGGTTTTTTTTTTTATGTTTTCTAGGATTAGAGGAATTACTATAATGACCAATATGTATGTTTCACTTTAAAATTCTCTTTTATTGCTTTTATGAAGTTGCATCAGGAGCTAGTGCTTGCTATCAAAGAATTGCTCCATGGATCTCATCGAAAATGTTTGATGCTTGTTGGGGCTTCTTTGGTAATCGTGAAGTCACCAGATGAATTACCGAGTAGATGGATCAGATCCAAATGCAGCTGTTGCTTCACTATGATATGGAATCGACCCGCTCCTATCCACCTTGGAGTACCATATCATATCAGGAATAAGGGGGGGACATACTGGACGTAACCACTCCCTTGGTTGGGGGATGTGCCGCCTTGCCTTTTGATCAACACACAGTTGAGAAAGCTGATCATGAATGTTACAAGTGTGGGAGTGATCCTAGTCAAGGAGGACTAAGACAACGCCTCGCATATGGGTAACAAAAGGACGCTTATGTACTGACAGTGGGGCTTTCTGGGGAAGGGGCCCAACCTAATAAGGATAGCACACCTCCCACTTCAAGTGCACCTC
>JAJJMF010013685.1:0-30370 GCA_022058775.1 Vitis hybrid cultivar | reverse complement strand
TGATACGACTCTTGGTAGCTTGGCATGTAAGGGTATCAACAAAATTTATACCTAAGGTCCTTACACTAAAGTAGCAAAGCTACTGTAGCATAGTGGCTCTAGGATCGAACACTGGGAAGAGTTTTTACTTTAACTAGTGAAGTTCGGAGGATGGAGTGAACTTTTCTTAATAAAAATTAGGTTAAGATGAAAACATAAAAAGATGAAGGTGTTGTAAACTAAACTAACATGAAAATAGGTTAAAAGATGGAAAAAGAAGTTTCTCAAAGCTTTGGATAGCCATGCTTAACTCATTGTGTAAAAATGGAGATTTTGGGACTCTTCACCTCGAGTTGGGGAAGCAACTAAGGTGATGCTTACTTCCCGAACCGGTATGAGTTTAACAACTGAGTTTTAGTCCTTGAAAACTTACAAAAAGGGTAGCTGAACCTCACAAATGCTCTTTTATTGGTATAGGTCATCTCCTTGACTTGCAATACAATGGCTCGTAGGAGATAACTAACGAACGTCAGTGGATCTAACAATAAGAATCCACTGAGACCAAAAGATTATCAAGTATTGGCCATTCAAAGCAAGTCAGAGGGATTAAAAGCTTTACTTTGAATGAAAACATTTATGACGCTCAGCTACTTACATTCATGGCTTGGAAATCTCCATCCTGACACGGGAGCTTCACATGGCATCCATTACTTCAAGAAACTAAAAGGTTTTAGCCTCTCATCCTTGGGGATTTCATCCTCCAAGGATGTTTGGCTACTAAGAAAATGAGAAAGAAAAGAGAAAAGAAACGTATGAACAAAAGTGCTCTTATAACTTATAAAGTTACAGGTTACAAGATTAGATGATGCGTGTCTGAGGCTCTTCATCTCTATTTAAAGACAATAACAAGCTAAATTACAAGAGCTATTACAAAAGCAACCTATTCATTGGTTGATTACAAGGGTAAAATAGGTATTTACAAAGCTAAAAATCAAGCAAAATATCTTGGAGAACCGGTAGTGGAATAACATCAACAACGTCTCAAAACAGGGGATTCAAAGGAATTTCGCAATGTGCCTAAATCCACCTTGCGAAATTTTCGCAAGGTGTTTCTTCATGGTGCGAAGTGGCAAAATTTCGCACCATGAAGAAAATCTCCTTGCGAAATTTTCGCAATGTGAAATTCACCTTGCGAAATTGGTCATTTGACATGATGCAGTTGCCTTCCAAAGGCCATATCTTCCTTATTTTAGCTCCAAATCATACACGGTTTGAAGCGTTGGATTCTTGACTTCCTAAGCTTTCAAATGGTATATAGAATGCAAAAAATGGACTTCGGTAAGTGCTTCAAAAGTGCTAAAGAAAACTGCAGATTTTTTCTTCACTCTGTTTTCCTCTTCTCCATTGCTTGTGCTCGTGTTTCCACTTGAAATTCAAGCCTATAATTTTCCAAAATCCTTTCTTAACTCGCCCAAATAGCTCCTCCATCAATTGGCATGCTTGAATTGGTTCATAAGCTGATGAAAAACATGTAAACTTGCCACAAAATGGTTAAAACCAATTACTAAGGACCTTAATGAATTAATTGGGTTAAATGAATATGATTACTACTCAAAGGTGCTTAAAATCATTATAATTAGGTCTACAAAATAGCACTTTTTGGTAGTAATCACACCCCCCAACCAACTCATTGCTAGTCCCTTAGCAATGGAGGAGATAAAAACTAAGTAAACTATAATAACATACATAAAAGGGATCATGCAAATCACTCCAAAATGATATGAGTGGCATGATGGACATCCATGGATCAATAAAGATGTGAAACTCAACCTATAATAAGAGTTGTCAAAGCATTCACTTGATCGTAGAGTACAAAGAATGGATATTATGCAAGTTTAAGCATCAAAAGAATTTCCACTCTCAAAAGATCCAAATCAAATTCTTCCACTAAAAGCTAAGTGTTAATGTGATTAGCTTCCGAGTATAGTATGGATAACTATCATCTCCCCCCAACCTAAGTCTTTCTTTAAGCTTAGCAAAATTAACCATCTCTTGATAGGCTAGGAACGCACCTCTTATTCACAATTCTTTTCACTTACTAAACTTAACCAATTCACCCATGTAACAAGCAGAGGATCGGTGACTCCCAACCAATAAAGGCTTAGGGCACCAGGCTTTAAAGGCTTAGGGCACCAGGCTTTAAAGGCTTTCGCCACCCCTTCGGACCATGCTCAGGTTTCAAGGCAAGCAAAGAAGTTTATTCTATTTTTTTTTTCTTTTTTCTTTTTCTTTTTCTTTTTCTATTTTTTCAAAGACTCATTGGTCTTTATGAGGTGTCCCAACACTATTAAAGAGAGGTTAAAGGTGCCAAATTATGATTTCTCAAGCTTAGAGGGTGAGATAGTTTCACATCTTATAACCGGAATCTAATGTATGTGTGTGCGAATAGCTTAAGGTGGAAGAGATAAGTTTGCATGCAATGGGAGTTTCAACAATTCATCAACTTTTAGAAGAGCATAATACAAACTCTAAGACTCATGTAATCAAGTTGCAACTCGACTTCTCTCATTTAATTTTGAGAGTTAATCCTTAATATCCATGGAGTTTAAAGCAAAAATTTTTAAATTTAAACAAAAAGTAGCTAATTTAACTAAGTATGATAAAAATTTAAACTAATACTTACTTCCTCAACTCTCCCCCCAACCGAGATGAACATTGTCCTCAATGTTTGAATCGAAAATAAGGAGGAAGGAAGTGGTACCTCATGTGATGTGGACTTGGAGTTGAGAAGGTTGAACCACTTGTTTCAAAATTCAAAAATTGAATGAGAGAGGAATTTATACTAAATATTTACAAAAATGATGAGTGGGCCCCACTTTGAGCAGCTGAGGACAAGGCTCAAAGGGTCCATGCCATGATGGTATACTGATATAAGTTGCAATGACATTTGAATGTAGCTTGCAGGGGTGTTAAAATTGGAGATTTTTGGCTAAAACAGTGGAAAACAAAGGAGAAGTGAACAGTGAATGCCAAAATTGGCACAGTCACTGTTCACCTCCTTTGAAGCCCGACTGTGTGTTTTCCAAGTTTTGGGAAAAAAATTCAAAAATGGTTTTTTTAAAAGGTACGGTTAGGCTCTAAAGAAGATTCCTAAGGTGTTTGGGTAGTTTTTTAATGATGAAAAACAAAATTAAATGATGGAAAATGAAAATCAAAGTGGACGGCCATGCATGGAATGGTTTTGAAATTCGATTTTTAAAAAGTTTTGGATGGATGGGATTTCTAAAATTGGGTTCCTAAGGCTTAGAATGGATGAAGGGAAGGTTTCTTTTTGGAAGAAATTGGGTTTTGATTTGAAAACAAAAGGTTTGGAAATGCATTCATGAATTTTTAAACTTTGAAAAACATGGAATTCAAGAAAAAGGCCTTCCCGAGAGCTTTATTTTTAGAAATTAGCTTGAAAATCATTTCGCACTGGTAATTGAGGTGCGAAAATAGCATCCCGGGAGGCTTGGCTTTCCAAAATGTATAGAAATTCCTTTTCGCACCATGCACTGTCACTGTGCGAAAAATTCGCACTGAGTGTGTTCATGATGCGAAATTCCACTGAGAGCTTTGCTTATGCATTTTGGCTCCCCTATTTCCTCTGTTTCACCTCCATTTCAATTTTTTGCAAGCATCGTACCTGCATGAACACTTCAAAACTCATCTTAAAAACATATTAAAACTAAATTAAAGCTAAGAATTCAAACTAAAACATGCATAAATTTAAAGAAAGCATAGAATTTAAATGAAGCTGATAGCATGTACCCCAAAAAGAAGATGAACTATTTAGCTCATCCTCACTCACACACCCACTTCATGCTGAATCCCCTCTGGATCCCAAACAAAATTGGCATCCCTCACTTGAGACTTGCTTTGTATGATCTTGCCATACAAAGCTTGGGGGAAAGGTGGAGGGATGTGATTCTTCATCATTTCTTCCTTGATGACTGTCCTTTGTGGTGCTCCTTGTACATTAACATCATAGCCATCTTCCTCTGTACTTTTCCCATTTTTCTTTCCTTTGATTTCCTCCCTCTTTTCTTTCTCTGTTTCACTTTCTTCCTTGTGCTCTAGCTTGCATGTGGGCAGATCAACCTCTTTATCTCCCTCCTTAGCCTCCATTTCATGGATACCCTTTTGATTTTGATGAGGTTGAGAAGAAGATTTTTCTTTCTCTTGCATTGTGTTGAGGTTGGCAAACCTCGAGATTGAATCTTGGAGATTATCTATCTTCTGAGATAGATCATTTTGCACTTCATCCATCCTCTTAATTTGAGAACTCTCAACATTCTCAATCTTTTGGTGCAATTGGGAGTTGATTTCATTTTGTTCACCCACAAAGTCACCCATGACTTTACTTAGGTTCACAATGGCTTGCTCCACTGAAGAGGTTTGTTGAGGTGCTTGGGTTTGGGCTTGGGGTTGGTATGGAGGTGGCCTTGGTTTCCAAGAAAAATTTGGATGGTTTCTCCAGCTTGAATTATAGGTGTTGCAATCACCAAACATGTCTCTCGCCACTGGAATGATAGGACACTCCTCCACCAAGTGCTCAAAAGACTGACAAATGGCACAAAGCATAGCTTGCAATGGTGTCTGAGAGATGGCTTGCACTTCTTGCATCTGGTTCATTTCTAGCTCTTCCAATCTCCTTTCCATAGCTGCAATCTTTGCCTTCATGTCCATGTCGTCACTCAAAATATATATCTCACCCTTAGCTTTAGGTTGAGATGTCATTCTTCCCATATCTCTAGCATTTGGTTCACCCCATTCTCTTGAAAATTCAGCCACATAACTAAAGTTCATGGCTTCCTCTGCTATCTCATATTCAATATGGCATGCACAACTAGCAATTTGTGAATTAAAAACAGAGAAAACAAAAGAAAATAAAAGAAAATAAAATTCTAAAGAAAAAAAATTATTAAGATTAACTAAAAACTAAATAAAAGATATACTAACACATGAACAAAGAAAAATAAAATAAAATAAAAAGTTAGTAAAAGGAAAATGAGATAGAATTCACCTCACTCATGAGAAGTCTCACAAGTTACCTCCGGCTGATGTATTCACAGTGAAGTAGCACCTTCCCCGGCAACGGCGCCATTTGATACGACTCTTGGTAGCTTGGCATGTAAGGGTATCAACAAAATTTATACCTAAGGTCCTTACACTAAAGTAGCAAAGCTACTGTAGCATAGTGGCTCTAGGATCGAACACTGGGAAGAGTTTTTACTTTAACTAGTGAAGTTCGGAGGATGGAGTGAACTTTTCTTAATAAAAATTAGGTTAAGATGAAAACATAAAAAGATGAAGGTGTTGTAAACTAAACTAACATGAAAATAGGTTAAAAGATGGAAAAAGAAGTTTCTCAAAGCTTTGGATAGCCATGCTTAACTCATTGTGTAAAAATGGAGATTTTGGGACTCTTCACCTCGAGTTGGGGAAGCAACTAAGGTGATGCTTACTTCCCGAACCGGTATGAGTTTAACAACTGAGTTTTAGTCCTTGAAAACTTACAAAAAGGGTAGCTGAACCTCACAAATGCTCTTTTATTGGTATAGGTCATCTCCTCGACTTGCAATACAATGGCTCGTAGGAGATAACTAACGAACGTCAGTGGATCTAACAATAAGAATCCACTGAGACCAAAAGATTATCAAGTATTGGCCATTCAAAGCAAGTCAGAGGGATTAAAAGCTTTACTTTGAATGAAAACATTTATGACGCTCAGCTACTTACATTCATGGCTTGGAAATCTCCATCCTGACACGGGAGCTTCACATGGCATCCATTACTTCAAGAAACTAAAAGGTTTTAGCCTCTCATCCTTGGGGATTTCATCCTCCAAGGATGTTTGGCTACTAAGAAAATGAGAAAGAAAAGAGAAAAGAAACGTATGAACAAAAGTGCTCTTATAACTTATAAAGTTACAGGTTACAAGATTAGATGATGCGTGTCTGAGGCTCTTCACCTCTATTTAAAGACAATAACAAGCTAAATTACAAGAGCTATTACAAAAGCAACCTATTCATTGGTTGATTACAAGGGTAAAATAGGTATTTACAAAGCTAAAAATCAAGCAAAATATCTTGGAGAACCGGTAGTGGAATAACATCAACAACGTCTCAAAACAGGGGATTCAAAGGAATTTCGCAATGTGCCTAAATCCACCTTGCGAAATTTTCGCAAGGTGTTTCTTCATGGTGCGAAGTGGCAAAATTTCGCACCATGAAGAAAATCTCCTTGCGAAATTTTCGCAATGTGAAATTCACCTTGCGAAATTGGTCATTTGACATGATGCAGTTGCCTTCCAAAGGCCATATCTTCCTCATTTCAGCTCCAAATCATACAAGGTTTGAAGCGTTGGATTCTTGACTTCCTAAGCTTTCAAATGGTATATAGAATGCAAAAAATGGACTTCGGTAAGTGCTTCAAAAGTGCAAAAGAAGACTGCAGATTATTTCTTCACTCTGTTTTCCTCTTCTCCATTGCTTGTGCTCGTGTTTCCACTTGAAATTCAAGCCTATAATTGTCCAAAATCCTTGCTTAACTCGCCAAAATAGCTCCTCCATCAATTGGCATGCTTGAATTGGTTCATAAGCTGATGAAAAACATGTAAACTTGCCACAAAATGGTTAAAACCAATTACTAAGGACCTTAATGAATTAATTGGGTTAAATGAATATGATTACTACTCAAAGGTGCTTAAAATCATTATAATTAGGTCTACAAAATAGCACTTTTTGGTAGTAATCAACCTCTATATCGACTGAATCACTCTTTTGGTCTAGTCGGTGGAACCAGTGAACCACATGAGTTGGTTAGATGCGTCGGGCAGAGGGCTCGTAGTACCCCATTTTCTTGATCCAACATTTTTTTTTCACTTTGGTAGTGAACCACCTATGAAAAAATGGACAAGCCTGTACGTTCTATTTGAGACTACTAAGGTAGGCCGGTGGACTCTTTCATTAGGGAAGAGAAAGAGGGCCCTAAGCACAATAGATGCCATACTCTTAAGTGGAAAAGAAAAGTAAGATCATACCTATTTTCCTAGGTCGGTTCAGACATATGGTTCCCACGGAAGATCAAGTTGGTAAGCCATGTGATAGGAAACCTACCCACACGGTTCAAAGAGCATTGAATTAGAATGAGAGGTTCACCACCACATCATTGCATGCAAGGGGAGCTCGTTCGATTCACGGATTGGTCTTATTCATAATTCACTTCTAACTCCATGTTCTATATCCTAATCGTAGTGATGTTAATTTTGGTTACATCCATAAGTAGCTTAGTCCATCTTTATTCCATTTCATATATGTCTGAGGATTCGCATAGTCCTTGATTTATGTGTTATTTATCAATTCCTACTTTTTTTTGTGCCAATGTTGGTGATTGGAGATAACTCTCTTTAATTATTCCTGGGATGGGAGAGAGTAGGTCTTGCTTCATATTTGTTAATTCATTTATGGTTTACACGAGTTTAGGTAGGTAAAGAAGCTATAAAAGCTATGCCTATCAATCGAGTAGGTGATTTTGGATTAGCTCCTAGGATTTCGAGTCATTTTACTCTCTTTCAAATAGTAGACTCTTCAACCATTTTTACTCATGCTAGTGTTCCCATAAATTATTGGATTTCTCACAATATGAGATTGAATGGAATAACTCTTATTTATATTTTACTTCTTATTGGTGCTGTTGGGAAATTTGCATTGATAGGATCGCATACTTGGTCATCCAATGCTATGGAGGGTCCCACTCTAGTATCTACTTTGATTCATGCAGCTACTATGGTAATAGTTGACATTTTCATGATAGTAAGGTGCTCTTCTTTATTTGAATACCCATTTATGGCTTTGATTGTTATTACTTCTATAGGAGCTATGACATCATTCCTTGTGGCAAACACTAGAATATTGCAGAACGATCTAAAGAGGGTCATAGCTTATTTAATTTGCAGTCAATTAAGCTATATGATATTTGCTTGCGACATTTCTAACTATTCGGTTAGCATTTTTCACTTAATGCATCACACATTTTTCAAAGCATCACTATTCTTAAGTGTAGGTTTGGTGATTCATGCCATGGCGAATGAGTTAGATATGTGGAAGATGGGGGGATTTGTCTTCTTGTTCCTTTTTACCTATGCCATAATGCTCATGGGCAATTTATCTCTAATTGGATTTCCTTTTCCAAGTAGATTTTATTCTAAAGATGTGATCTTAGAGCTCACTTACACTAAGTATACCATAAGTGGGAACTTTGTTTTCTGGTTAGGAAATGTCTGTCATTTTCACTTCTTATTACTCTTTTCGTTCACTTTTTCTAACATTTCTAGTACCAACTAATTCTTTCGGGTGAGACATCTTACAATGTCCTGATGTACCCATTCCTATGGCCATTCATTTAATAATCCTAGCCCTCGAGAGTTTTTTTATAGGATATTTGGCCAAAGTGTGACCCGTTAGCCCATAAGTAAGTATTGTGGAGAAGCGGTTGTTGCTCATCTGACACAATTATAGGAGGTCATAATTCACCCAACACAATCATCTGGGGTGAACAAGAATTGAGGATCGGATGCGGGCTAAATTCCTACCAATGGCTAAGATGTTCAATCGACTCTTTCCCTCTTTGTAGGGGTTCAAACCCTTGCAAATGAGTAGAAAAGAGAGGAGCAAAGAGGCCTTGGTGAATAGTCATAATTAGTGAACAAGTGTAAGTTTCGATGCCTGACAGTGTGGAAACTGACCAGACTGAGGGATAGGACCTAAAGTGGAGGATGGGAACGAGCAGAATCAATGTGTTCCAATTTCTGGCCTTGCACCGATAATCCAACGGACCATGTACTAAACAACCATTGCCTGAAATGACTATGTCCAAGGGACCGTTGCCCCCCATAAGGTACATCTTATGCCCATAGGCTGCTATAACTATCCAAAAAGACAGTCGAAACTAGAAGGATAAAAAAACCCACTTGGTGGACTGCTGAACTACAAGTCCTACGACACAGGGGTGGGATTCTCTAAAAAGCTAAGGTTGTGGGTAGCCAAGAGGGCCCGCTTGGAGACTTGGGATCTCAATAGGAAATGTAAAGTTTGCTTAAAGTTGGTTGGCCAATAGACGAAAGAGAATCAACTAGTTTAGTTTTGATTTGAGTAGGCTCATAATAGAGAATATTCTAACATTAGGAGTCGGGGCTAGGCCATCCTTCATTGTGGTCGACATTTCAATAAAGTTTATCCATCGACAGTTGAATGCTTCGATTTGGTTTGATTCATGGTCGCTTTTGGACAATGACATAAGGCCACCTCCAACTAACATTTTTGGAATTTTCAAGGACCCATTCCTACAACATGCACCCATCAAGTTTGTGACTTCGGATGAGCCCTTATCGATAGTCCTACCTCCAGACTAGAAGGTCATAAATCAAATTGCTTTATCTACATAGGATCCCCATATGTATCTATTATGGCAAGAACTTTTTCGTTCTACTACCCAAAGTCTTAATAAATACATACACTCTACTCTCTAATTGCATAGCATTGATAGCCTACACTCATGTCCTAGCTCGTCTGAGAACTAGATTCGTCTCAATTGCTTATCTCTTGTCCGTCATTCATAACTTGTGGCTTGTCTTCGCTCCTTATCCATGATCAGTCTTTCCCTTCATTTTGAGTCAAGGAGATTGGGGGAAGCTTTCTCACTTGTTATACTTATCCGATTTTCTTTTCGGATAACACCTAAAATAGATACTTCAAGTGATCATAACTTAAGACCACGTCTTCCGCCGTTGATTCGTAGGTGATTGGCCAACCCGCCTTTCACCTCTATGCCTATCTTCTAGTTATAAAGTCAAGTTCTTCCCTTTATGAAGACCGTAATGATTGGGTGGCTTGGTATATTATATAGCACTCTATTTCATTTCATGGTGGGAGTAGATTGAGAAGGGCTAGCAAAAAAGAGAAGGGCTAGAGGGTAGATTCCACTAATGAAATAAGCCAGGCCACATAAGACACTCTAGGAGTGGACAAAAAAAGCTACGAGAATGCGTCCACAATCTGAAAGACATAAATTAGCTTTGGAGAACTAAAAGAGTAGATGGAATGTTGACTATTTATTACCTTACGGGCCACTGGGGGGGTTTGAAAAAACCCTACTAGAATTGGAAAGCTGACAAGGCGGGAAGACTAATAACTAGCCAAAACTTAAGGAAAGCAAATGCGCTAAGCTAGAAAAAGCATAGGACTACTATCGGTAATGGTCCTCCAAAAGGAAACCGAACCCCTCACTTAAAAAGACATAAAAAATGGGCTGGTTACGTGATTACTACTCAAAAAGTGCTATTTCATAGCTTGTAATTAACTCTTTTAAACACTTTTGAGTAGTAGTTATCACCTTTTAACCTAATTAACATATTAAGGACCTTTGCAATCAATTCTAATCAAATTGTGTCAAGTTTTGGTGTTTTGATAGCTTTTTGATCACCAAAGCAATCCGAGATTGAGGAGAGTTATTTGGAATCCATGCAAAAGATGTCCGGACAGGGCGTCCGGACACACCATCGGAGGGCGGCGGAACATGGGCTGTGGTAGGCTGTCGGAATGACGTAGCAAGGCTTGCTCACATTAGTCAATGATCCGGACAACATATCCGGATAGGATATGCTATCGTCCGGAGTGTGATGTTCACGAGTGTCGTGTGCTTCTCCCTGAGGGAATCCGGATAGGGGAGAGCGCCGCGTGTCCTCTTGGGGAATTCGGATGGAGTTGCTCCGAATAGCGACGCGCGGCATAGCTCATTCCACCCGGGGAAGAATTCAATCCGGCCGACATTCCACCTTCTCTGGACATTTCACATCCGGAATTCCGTCCGCCGACATTTCACATCCTGATATCTCACAGCCGGATGGGAGAGGAGGACGTTTCAACTTCCCCGGTCAAACATGTCCGGATCCTCTAATCGGATATTTCACATCCGGATATCTCACAACCGGATGGGAGAGGAGGACGTTTCAACTTCCCCGGTCAGACATATCCGGATCCTCTGATAGCGCTTACCCGAAGATTTTTTCTCTCAGTATACAGTGCAACGGAATTTCTCCTAAAGCTTCCTGATATTTCCGACCGACATCTTGAGATATTTTGCTTTAGATATTTGATGTCTAAATCCTCAAACTCTCCTTGTAACCCACCTATTATAGGATTCCTTAGTCTTTAAGTAAGAACAAAGGGTGAATAACCTCATATATATAGTTTGTAATTTTCTTTACACAACGAGAGGATGGAGAATATAGAATATAAAGTGGGGAGCTTGTTCTCAGACGCATCTTTTGTACAATTTTGCAAGAAATGTATTTCACAGAGCACTTGCTCTGTTTTTCCTTTATATTTTTGTTTTCTCATTCTTTTTCTTACTAGCCAAACAAGTTTCCTCAGAGAATGAGTGGCTAGACTTTTAGTTCCTTGGAGCTAAGGTTGCCGGGAAAGATTCCAAGTGCAAGAATTAGTAGCTTTGTGGTTTCAACCATTAAAGAAGAGAAAGTGTGATCCTTTAATGATTTCTATGTTTTTAGTTAACTTAAAACACCTTCAATGCACTTGAGCCAACACTTGGTAAGGCAAATGATCTCCGTCCATGGAGATGCACTAGTTTACCTCTTGCGAGCTTTTGGGAAGTGACTTGAAGGTAGGATTTTCTAGAATTGCCAACACTTGGTAAGCTTTTGGACTCCAAGGAGACATCCTTAGTTATCTCTTGCGAGCTTGAGAAGGGAAGTCCAAAGTTAAAGATCACCTTGAATGGCAAATGCTAGGTAAGAGGCACGAGCCATTGCAAGTTGCATCAGTGAAAGGGAATTAGAGTTGAAATCCATTTAAAGGGTACATATGTACAGCACCGGTTAGAGAATTGACTATATGTTAATTCTCTAATGCGAGGAAATGAACCAAATGACCGGAGCTCTGTTTTTGCATAAGGAACCTCCCCTGTGAACCCAAATCTCCAAGGAATGTTTTTCTTCATAAGTAATTTCCATTAATTTCTTTTTAGTTAGCTTGAAACAAAACCTCGTTCAACCAAACTTTGTGTTTTATTTCTTAAGCTAGCCTTGAAATGAAAAAGCACCAATTTAACTTTGAATTGGTATCAGTTGTGAGTTGAAAACCCTTCCCAGTGAACGATCCTAGAGCCACTATGCTATATTAGCTAAAGCTATCCTAATGCATGGTGATATAGGTTATAAATTTTGTTGATTACTCCCTCAATCAAAGAGCACCAGCTGGACATGAATCAGCTGAGACACCAATTGGGACACGAATCATTACGGAATATCAAACTAGATAGAATAGAGAGCTTGTAACGTAGGTTTTCCTATAGTTAACTTTTTTTTTTAATGATTATTGACATAAGGAATAGAAGCTTGGAGGCGTTAAAGGATCCTCTTCAGATTATTAAGAATTTAACTGATGAGTAGGGATCTCAACAAGGGAGAAGGCTAGGATGTTGGCACTCGAAGAGGAGATTAAGATGATAGTGGGACGAGTACTTAGTGCAATGGAAAGTAAAAATGAAATGGATTCTAAGATCCAAACCTTCCTTTAGTAGTCAACCAAGGCCAGAGAGTCCATTGCGGAATATGAGAAGATAGAGAATGATATAGACTTGATGGAGATTGAGGTTGAGGATTTGAAAAATCCAAATTATCAAGTTCCAAGAATAGTTGGGAACCATTGAGAAGAGATAGAGTGATGTCACTCAAGACTATGACTCCTTAATGACCAAGTTAAAGCCACTCCATGCCAAACTTTAGAGCTTGAAAGACACCAACTTAGAGGAGCAAAAGGCTAGGATCAAAGAATCTAAGCAAGCTACACTGAAAGCCTGGGAAGATACTAAGAAGGCAGTCACTGAAATCTTCTAGAAAATGGGAATGATTTAAATTAAACCAGTTTGTATGACCTTTGATGACGTAGTAGTAAGAACCACTCTATGCTAACACACAGTGTTATATAAGGGCATAACTAATATAGCACTGAAGCAAACTAAACTAGAACGAGAACCCTTATCTTGATCTAAACCTCACACCCACATACTGCATATGCCAATGGTAATGGTATAAGTCATTTTTTATTGAATCTATAGAAGAACTAGATCATGCCGACTTATGGTCAATAATGTATTGATAAAATTGATTGTATAAACCCATTTTGCTAGCTTGTTCTCGGTCTTATCAACTTCCTTTTGGTTGTTGTAGAGGTCTTTTTTTTTTTTAGTAAGACCCGAGCAATACCCGTAGGATAAGCATGTTGTGGTAAAGTAATCCGACTAACTTATAGATGTAAGGCTTGCTCCCTCCATAACTAAAGAATGCTCTACCATTTCTTAGTTTCTTGGAAACCGAAAGCTTAGCAATTTTCTTTTGAGGATTAACTAAACCCACTTTTCGACATTGCTCAAAGGTCTAGTATCTAATCTTATATATAGTAGTCGTCCAATCAACTAATTTCACAATAAGAAAGCTCTTACCTAGTTAGATAGGTAGCGAAGAACGAAGATAAAAATTTAGCGATAAATCTTGGCTTGTTTAAAAAAAAACCTAGATTATGGATAGCTCATAATTTAGGAAAGATGAACGAATTGTGTTAAAGGACTTAGAGGGGACAGTGGAAATAATAATAGAGAGAAGATTCTTATCAAACTAGGTAGGGAAGCAACCAGCGAAGAGAGCATTGGAGAGGGCGGTAAGCTGGGATAAGGAGAGGTTTTAATAAAAATAGTTTGCCTAGAGTCTTTCACTATTTTTTATTAGAAAAAGGAAGTAATAGGTGAAGGGTCAGGATGCAGAGAATGACACTATCCAGAAGGGAAGACATGTATCATATAAGAATATGGTATCGAAAGTAAGAATATCCATGCACACAAGAGAATCACTTGGGAATAAAAGGAATCATTCTCAAGAGAGATGGGGGACTTTCAGATATTCCTTTCTTGCCTTATGTTATTATTGTTGTTGATGGGCTAAAGAAGCTAACATACTTAATTTCTTAATCTACGAACAATATTTTTCCTTGCCTTCATTTCTTAGGACTAAAAGCTGCCTAAACTAGATCAATGTTAAGGTTTGAGGAGGTTGAATGCCAGGTTTCCATAAAAGAAATAGTCAGGGGGAAAGCCTTCTCCCTTTTAGGCTAAAGAGTAAAGATAACCCTTACCCTCTAATACATGTCATATTGGATTTGCTAGTATTCCTACTGGGCTTAGTCTTCCGAAGAGTCATTCTAATCCATTTTGTTATGTTGCTATGGAACTTACCTAAGTGTCCATATATTATCACGGGAAAAAGGCGCTCAGATGTGCTTACAGTCTTATTACTCTATTCTACCAAAGGACTTAAGAGGCCTTTAGCTGATAGAGCCATAACAAGACTAGAGTACTCTTCCAGAGTTTTCTTTCAATCATATCTAACTATTTTTAAGATCTAGACCAAATACAAGATGACATAACATCAAAAGTAAACCTGATCGGTTTCTCTCCAAAAAGAATAAAAAAGACTTTATTCTTGTCTTGACTTTTCTCTATTCGTTGAGGTACTTATCAATATTTTAAGGATGTAACAAGTCCTTCTTTCCAGTCTACTAGCAGTCCATGCCTAACAATCTTCAAATCCGTATCAGAGTTAATTTCCTTTATTTGAGATTGAGACTCAAGTGAGAATGAAGGAATTAGGTTACAGGGGAGCCCCATTCTTGAGCTTCCTTGGTCTTCCTCGTTTTCTAAATATCCTAAAGGGTTGTCACTACTTCTTACTCATCTTACCTACTCTTCCAGTCATGGAACTCGATGTTGCATGACCAAAATGTTGGAGATCAATAACATGGCCTGTCATGAAATTTGTCCCCACAATTTCAGTAATCTCCTCTCAATTTGAATCGACAATGTTTTAATTTGTATCTCCCGTAGTCTTTTCACTTCTACCTAGGATAGTAACAAGTTTAGGATCAAGCCCAACCTCAACTGTGGTCTCCCTGCACACTAGAGACTATTCTCGATGAGCTGCAACCTTAGCATCAAAGAGTTTCTCACTCCCTTCCAACAAAGTTCAACTTGACCAGAAATAGACCAAGAATGACCCAAGGGTTCGCCCATAACTTTAAGATATCTTGCTAGCTGATATGATCCACACCACAAAATTGAGAAACTTGTGGATCAAGAATGGCTCCAAGATTGTCTAGAAACAGATTTGTATGAAACCGTGACCTATTGCTTATATGGAAGTAAGAACCTTGGTATAACGAAGATGCCACAATCAATTATGGAAGGATTAATAGATAAGTCGAAGGAAAACACCACAAAAATCTTTCCGATAAGTTCAAAGAGTTTTGAAAGAACTAAAAAAAAAACTTCTCTCACAAAATTGTGAATGAAATATGTATTATTTTTCAATAAGTTGATGGTTATTTAAATAAAAAGAGGTCCATGAATTTGGCAGTTAGGAAATCCTCAAATATTCTACCTAGATTTCGCAGATAGCCAGAAAAGGGAAACTAAAATATCCCGTGTTGGATTTTGAAAATTGAATCCATTATTTCTTAAAATCATGTCTACCCCAAAGTAAAAAGGAAACAAGGGAATTTCTAATTTATTACTTCCCCATAAAATTAAAATATAATAATAAACAAGAAAGATAATTTAGCAATCTTAAAATATTGCTTTATATTGCGCCAACCAATCTCCTTGATGAGTCAAAAATCTGGTAATCACCAATTTAGGAAACTCCATTCAATCCACACAATTTGTGACCTATTCTCTTTGATGGATTCTTCTAGATTAGTCCAAAGCTTGAATCATGGAAATCTAACCTTTTGGAACTTGTAGAGCATCTTCCTTGGGCCTCCACGAATTCACCTTTGCCCAAATATTGGGAATCAGTCCATTGAGAGTTTCCTTGAACTTTTTAGCTCAAGCGCTTATAACCGAACCAACTAGAACTTAAATAGGATCTGCATTCCATTTGTTAGTAGTGCCCTCATCATTTCCCTCCTCTTGAAAAGGATTTGTCCTCAAATCATCACCTATATCAAAAGGACTTAAATCAGTAACATTGAAAGTGGCACTAACATTGTACTCACCTGGAAAATCTAACTTATATCCATTATCATTGATGCCCTCAAGGACTTGAAAAAGGTCCATATCCTCTTGGAAGCAACTTAGATCGCCTTTGTGCTGGAAATATTTCTTGCCGCATGTGCACCCAAACCCAATCTCTGGGTTCAAAATTAGTTGTTGACGCCCTTTATTAGCTTGTTTTCTGTAATGCTCCATCCTCCTCTCAATGTTAAGTCTTGCTTTCTCATGTATCTACTTAACAAATTCAGTCTTTTTCTTTCCATCTAAGTTAGCACGTTCAGAAAAAGGTAATGGCGTTAAATCCAATGAAGTTAAAGGATTAAAACCATAAACAATTTCAGATGGTGAAAACTTAGTGGCAGAATGAATAGTATGATTATAAGCAAACTCAACGTGTGGTAAACACTCTTCCCAAGTTTTAATGTTCCTTTTAATAATATCCCTCAACAAAGTAGACAAAGTCCTATTCACTACTTTGGTTTGACCATCAGTTTGTGGGTGACAAGTAATAGAAAATAACAACTTAGTTCCTAACTTACACCATAAAGTCTTCCAAAAGTAATTCAAGAACTTAACATCTCTATCCGAAACTATTGTCCTAGGCATACCATGCAATCTTACAATTTCTCTAAAGAACAAATCAGCAACATGTGAAGCATCATTGGTTTTGTGACATCGAATGAAATGTGCCATCTTAGAAAATCTATCCATAACCACAAAAATGAATCCCTACCATGTTTAGACATAGGAAAACCTAACATAAAGTCCATCAAAATATCAATCCAAGGCTCACTAGGAATAGGTAGTGGCGTGTATAAACCATGGGGTTGTGATTCGTTCCCAATTGGTGTCTCAGCTGATTCATGTCCTCTCAATGGTCCCTGACAATGGTGCCATTTGATTCCGTGCCCAGCTGGTGCCTTGATTTTGGTCCTCAAACGGGAGTAATCAGCAAAATTTATAACCTATTACACCATGTACTAGGATAGCCTTAGCTAGCATAGCATAGTGGCTCTAGGGTCATTCACTAGGATGGGTTTTCACTTCACAATTGATATTAATTCAAAGCTGAATTGGTGCCTTTTCATTTCAAGGTTAGCTTTAAAAGAAAACATAAAGATGTTTGAGTGAAAAAGGTTTGGTTTTAAACTAACCAAAAATAGTAACTAATTTTACTTACAAAGAAAAGTGTTTCTTGGAGTTTCAGATCACTAGGCTCAAATTCCTTGTACAAAAAGGGAGTTCTGATCACTTGTTTCTTTTCCTCGCATTGGAGATTTAACATATAGTTATTTCCCGAACCGGTGTGGTACAGATGCTTCCCTTTAATGGGTTCAAACACTAAATCCCTCTCACTGATGCATCTTGCAATGGCTCATACCTTTCACCTAGCACTTGCCATTCAAGGTGATCTTTAACCTTGGATTACCCGTCAAAAGCTCGCAAGAGATAACTAATGGATGTCTCCTTGGAGTCCAAAAGCTTACCAAGTGTTGGCTATTCTAGAAAATCCTACCTTCAAACCACCTCCCAAAGGCTCGCAAGAGGTAAACTAGTGCATCTCAATGGATGGAGACCACTTGCCTTACCAAGTGTTGGCCCAGGTGATTTAAAGGCGTTTTAAGTTAACAAAAAAGATAAAAACCATTAACGGGTCACACTTTCTCTTCATTAAAAATTGAAACAACAAAACTTTCAATTTTACATTTGGAAACTTACCCAGCTTTCTTCACTCCAAGAGACAAAGAGCCTAGCCACTCATCCTTTGAGGAAACATCCTCAGAGTTTGTTTGGTTAGAAATAAAAATAACGAGAAAACAAAAATATAAAGGAAAAACAGAGCAAGTGCTTTATTCGTCGATTACATATCTGATATATGATGTTACAAGATTTATGATGATTCTTTACATTGGTTCAAAGATATATATAGAGAAGATATTTTCTAAGAAATATCCCAATAATATCTTTGACTGATTACAAGGAGAAAATAGAAATTTACACAAAATATCTTGAGAGAAAAAATCTAATTTAGTCGGTGGCAAATATCTAAGATTGCACAGGTGGATTTCGCAAGGTGATTCGCACATTAAATTTTCCATTTTCCAAGTTTGAACTTTGATTTTGCAAGTTGAATTTGTGATTTCACAACTTGGAGGTGATTCCGCAACTTGGAGATGATTTGCAACTTGATTCGTAGCTTGGAGGCCATTTCGCAACCAAGTGTCATTTCGCAGCCAAGGAGCATTTTTGCAGGGTGGAGATATTTTCGCAGCCCATTTTGCAGCTGCGAAATGAGGGGGTGGAGCTGTGAAATGGCACTCGTGTGCCAAAGGGTGGTTTCGCAGCTGTGAAACACCCAACGAAAATTTCGCAGCTCATTTCGCTCAGCTTTGCGCAGTTGTCTTCAAACGACCATAACTTCTTTGTTTCAACTCCAATTCATGTACCGTTTGAAGCGTTGGACTCCTGACTTCCTGAGATTTGAAACAACATATAGTATGCATGAAATGAACTCCTAAAAGTACTCGAAATGTGTCCCACAGTTGCCATCCTCTTGAATTCTTCATGTTAGATTTCTCTCTTTTTCCTCCTTGCATTCTTGATCGGTTTTGGAAAGAACTATGAAGCTGCAAAGCTTGAATTCTTCATGTAAATGAGCTTCCATTTTCTTTGCCATGGATTATATAAAGCTCTCCCTCATTCTTGGATTGCTTTGATGATCAAAAAGCTATCAAAAACACCAAAACTTAACACAATTTGATTAGAACCGATTGCAAGGGTCCTTAACATGCCAATTGAGTTAAAAGGTAATAACTACTACTCAAAAGTGTTTAAAAGAGTTAATTACAAGCTATGAAATAACACTTTTTGAGTAGTAATCAGGTTACACTCGGGATTTTCCTTGCCTACATGTGACACATCTACCATAAATTCTTTCAACATCTCTTTTCATGTGTGGCCAATAGAAGTGTTCTTCCAAAATGGCTAAGGTCCTAGCAACTCCAAAGTGTCTCATTAACCCTCAACCATGGGATTTCCTTACTAACAATTCATGCAAAGAGCAATTCAGAACACATAATTTATTTTCCTAAAACAAGAAACCCTCGTGCCTAAAAAACTTACACACTGCATTTTTCCTATAGGCCCGAAATTCCTCATAAAAATTGCGGTTTAAAGGATACAATTCTTTAATGTGCTCAAAACCAAGTAATTTTGCATCAGGAGTAGAAATTAATATGTGCCTTTGAGCAAGTGCATTGGCAACGATGTTTTCCTTACCTTGCTTGTATCAAATAACATATGGAAATGTCCCAATGAATTCCACCCATTGTGCATGTCTCCTACTCAATTTGTGTTAGCCTTGTAAATGATTCAAGGACTCATGATCGGTGTGAATCACAAATTCCTTAGGCTAAAGGTAGTGTTGCCATGTTTCCAATGCTTGAACCAACGCATACAATTCTTTATCATAAGTAGGGTAGTTTAAGGCTGCCCCACTTAACTTCTCACTTAAATATGCAATTGGTCTTCCTCCCTGCATAAAAACTGCACATATATCCATACCTAAAGCATCACATTCAATTTCAAACGTTTTAGTAATATCAGGCAAAGCAAGTAAAGAAGCATGAGTTAATTTTTCCTTGATTAATTGGAACACTTTCTCTTATTCGTCTCCCCATTTGAATCCAACGTTCTTCTTGATGACTTCGGTAAGCCGTGCGGTGATGCTGCTAAAGTCTTTCTTGAAACTCCTATAAAAATTAGTAAGTCCATGAAAACTACAGACATGACCTTCACTTGTGGGACTCGACCAGTCTTGAATCACATGGATCTTCTCATCATTAATATGTATTCCTTGTGCACTCATAATAAAACCAAGAAACACAAGTTTATCAGTGCAAAAGGTGCACTTCTTCAAGTTAGCAAATAACTTCTCTTTTCTAAGTACATCCAGAACTGAATTTAAGTGCACAACATGATCATCCAACTTTTTACTATAAATGAGAATATCATCAAAATAAACAACAAATCTATCTATGAAAGCATGCAAGACATGGTTCATTAATCACATGAAAGTACTAGGTGCATTAGTTAATCCAAATGGCATAACTAACCACTCATATAGACCATATTTTGTTTTAAAAACAGTTTTCCATTCATTGCCCTCTTTCATTCTCATTTGATAATACCTACTCTTTAGATCAATCTTAGAAAATACACAAGCACCATGTAATTCATCTAACATATCATCTAAGCGAGGAATAAGATGATAATAATTTACCATTATATTTTTGACTGCTTGGCAATCAATGCACATTCTCCACATCCCATCCTTTTTAGGAACCAAAATCACCGGCACAATGCACAAACTCATACTTTTCCTTATGTACCCCTTTTCCATCAATTCACTAACTTGCCTTTGTAGCTCCGTTGTCTCCTCAAGATTGCTTCGATAGGCTGGTTGGTTTGAAAGGGAAGCACTAGGCACGAAATTGATTTGATGTTCAATTCCTCAAATATGAGGTAAACCATGTGGAACCTCCTCAAGAAAGACATCATCAAACTCTTGCAAAAGAGAAACAACTAAACTAGGAAAAGATGCATCAAGTTTGTTAGTGTCTAAATATGCCTCTTTGTACAAAAGTACAATCATTGGTTGATTTAAAAACATATCTCTTTTCATTTCACTTGCTTTTACATAGAAATTTGTTTTTATCTCTGTTTTTTTCTCAATGGCCGAATTTGTCATCTTGTTTTCTTTCTCATTTTTCTCGGTCTCTCTTTCATTTCTTTCTGATTTTCACTCATTTTCTTCTTCTCACTCTCTTTCTTTAGATCACTCTTTTTTTGTAACCTCACTTGATCTTCGTTGATCTCTTTTGGTGACAAAGGGACTAGAGTGGTTGTCCTTTGATTAAGCACACATGAGTATTTGTTGGTGAAACCATCGTGCTTAACATGCCGATCAAATTACCATGGTCGGCCTAGTAACAAGTGTCCAACTTGCATCAGAACTATATCACATAAAACTTCATCTTCATATTTCCTAATGCGGAAGGATACCATCACCTAGTTAGTAACCCTCATCTCACCACTATCATTGAGCCATTACAACTTGTAGGGTCGGGGATGGCTAATTGTTGGTAGCCCTAATTTCTTCACCATTATAGTGCTAGCAATGTTAGAACAACTACCTCTATCAATAATCACACTACATACCTTGTTTTGCATGTGGCTTCTAGTATGAAAGATATTTTCTTGCTACACTTTGTCATCTTCTTTAACCTGCATACTTAGAGCTCTCCTCGCAACCAAAAATTCACCTTGAACAACTTATTCCTCACCATCCACGTCCTCTAATGGTGGCATAGATTTGGTGTCAACTTTGTCATTAGACTCAATCTCACCATTATCTCGCAATACCATAACTCTTTTGTTTGGACATTGTCTCGCTATGTGACCTTTGCCTTGGCCTTTGAAACACTTAATATCATGATTTTGAGTGGTGGAAGAATCAGATTTACCTTGATTTCCATGGCTGGTCGCTTCTTGCTTTTGCTTGATTTTAGGCTTGCCAGTGGCTCGCTTCACCTCTTTCTTCACAAAATTCAGTCTCCATGATGATCCTGAGTTAGGGTTTTACTGTGTACTGCAACCCCTCCTCTTGAGTTGGTTCTCAATTTTGATAGTTGTGTGCATCATATCTTCCAACTCTACATAATGTTGCAATTCCGCCAAATTAGCAATTTTCTGGTTCAAACCAACTAAGAACCTAGCCATAGTAGCCTCTCGATTCTCCTCTACATTTGCTCAAATCATAGTGATTTCCATTTCCTTTTAATAATCCTCCACACTTTGATTACCTTGTGTAAGACTTTGCAATTTTTGGTACAACACAATGGCTTGGAACAAACTCTCTTTATCATGGTTTTCATCTCCTCCCACGTTTCTATTAGATACTTTCTATTTCTTCTCCTATTTAATATTAGTTGATCCCACCAAATAATTGTATAATTGAAATTTTCAATGGCTGCAAGTTTTACCTTTTTAAGCTCGGAATAATTGTGACAATCAAATACTAATTCTATCTTCTTCTTCTCCTACTCAAGGTAAGCTTCAGGATCGTTTTTACCTTGAAACGAAGGAATCTTCATCTTAATACTACCCAATTGATTATCTTCTCGATTCCTAGCCTCTCTAAACCGCCCATCATATCTCCTATTGCTAACAATTGAATCTCGATCATCTTCTTCATCAAAACCGCCCCCATAATACTCTTCATCTTTAACTCTCACTTCCCTAGGTTGAACTCTTTGTCTTTTACGCACATTAGGAGCATTTTGTGGTTGCTCCATACATGCATTCTTTATCCGATCTATTCATTCATGAACCTACTCCATTTCCTCTCTCAACACTCTCCTCATCTCACCCATTAAAGCTTTCGTGAAAAACTTCAGATCAACATCTTCTAATGCATTCACGAAAGTAGTTTTGTCCTTGTTGTCTCACATGTTTGCTGCAAAACAAAGTTAGAAAAAAAAAACCTCGCACACTCTCTCACATCTTTCACTCAAAGAATGATTCACTCAACTTTCACTCGTGTTTTCACATGAAATCAAATTGGCTTTCACCCTCTTATGTGCTCACCACTCTTGCCATTTTCCACTCGTAATAATCCTCTGTCAGTTCTTATTAAACTAATCAAACAAATATCAAGATTTCTAGCAATAATTCACCAAGGACTCACCAAGAGAAATTTGGATTTAAGTGTTTAGCAAAGCAAGGTTGTTTCACAGATTTAAGGGTTTCAAAATTTGCACAAAAGAATCAATTCTTTTGAGCCTATGTGTTTAGGGTTTGCTTGGAGCAATAAATTCGAATTTATGGAATCGAAAAGGAACATAAAATGTAAAATTGAAACAAGAATTACAAGAGTTGAATCGCAATATCACTTTTTTTTTCAATTTAATTTTTTTTTAATTTCAAATAAAAAATAATAGGCAAACTTGCAACTAGTGCCAAGCTCTAATACCAATTAATACGATCTACACCACAAAATTGAGAAACTTGTGGATCAAGAATGGCTCCAAGATCATCTAGAAACAGATTTGTATGAAACCGCAACTCGTTTCTTATATGGAAGCAAAAACCTTGGTATAATGAAGATGCCACAATCAATTATGGAAGGATTGATTGATAAGTCAAAGGAAAACACCATAGAAATCTTTTTGATAAGTTCAAAGAGTTCTAAAAGAACCAAAGAGAATTTTCTCTCACAAAATTATGAATGAAATCTATATTATTTTTCAATAAGTTTATGGCTATTTAAATACAAAGAGGTCCACAAATTTTCCAATTAAAAAATCCTCAATATTCTGCTTAGATTTTGTAGATAGCCTGAAAAGGGAAACTAAAACATCTTGAGTTGGATTCTAAAAATTGAATCCATTATTTCCTAAAATCATGGTTACCCCAAATTAAAAAGGAAACAAGGAAATTTCTAATTTATTACTTCCCCATAAAATTCAAAAATTAAAATATAATAACAAATAAGAAATTTAATTTAGCAATCTTAAAAGATTGCTTTAGATTGCATCAACCAATCTCCTTGATGAGTAAAAAATCTGGTAATCACCAATTTAGGAAACTCCATTCAATCCACACAATTTGTGACTTGTTCTCTTTGATGGATTCTTCTAGATTATTCCAAAGCTTGAGTCATGGAAATCCAACCTTGTGGAACATGTAAAGCATCTTCCTTGGGACTCCACGAATTCACCCCAAACCAAATATTGTGAATTACTCTATTGAGAGTTTCCTTGAACTTTATAGCTCGAGCCCTTGTAACTTGACTAACTAGAACTTGAATAGAATCCGCATTCCCTTTGTTAGTTGTGCCCTTATCACTAGCCAACAATCTTTCATCCAAAAAATTCACCACCAAAGGTTCAACAAGAACAATCCTATATTTTACATGGGTATGCATAGAGCTAGGATAAGAAAGAGACCCAACAAAATCACCTTGAGACTGCCCACACCGATAAGAGATCAAATGTTGTCCAACAATCTAACATCAACACTTTCTTTCTCAACTTTATTTTCAAGACTAGAAACTAGAATTTCAATTGTAGTAATTGGATTAAGTAACCTAAAACCATAATTTCTACCCCCTCCCCAATTATCCTCCTCTTCTAAGCTTTCTAGGATAGCAAACTTATGGGCACCTGCACTTTCTCATGATTCCTTGGAAGAATATCAAGGTTGTGAACAACATTAGTCTCAACAAAACTATTAGGGAAGCCTTATATGTCATAACAAGCAAGAAAAAGAAAGAACACCCATAACACTATGTAATAACTTTGGAAGCAAACTGTCTAATAAACCTTGACATGACGCTGTCCTTTATGTAGGGATGACTTGGACTAACCAGGGTTGTAGACTTTGTGTGGGGCTATATTATAAATAAATAAGAACTAATGAACCTTCCTTTAATGATAGTGATAAGAACTTCTTCCCTATAAGGACTAATATCAAAGACTTAGACCATTAAGCACACCTTAATAAAGACTTTAGTTAGATAAGTTAAGTTAATCATAAGTAAAAGTAGAAGTCAAACAAGTAAGACAAGCAAAACAAGCAACCATGCTTGAAAAAACAGAACCATCAACCATGAATCAAAGAAGGTATTCTCGACTGCTCATCGATAAAGGGTGGATGGACTTATTCAAGACAATAAAATAAAGTTGAGATCTTGTGCCAGCATTGCGAATGAATTGACGACTAAATACCAAAAAAAAGAACCTACCTTGGTGTCACTTCATCCATCCTCTCGTTGTTCCTCAAGACATTCAAATTCAAATAAGAGCTCGATCAATAGTTAGTGTCCATGGATTAACCTATTAGTCTTTACTTCTCTCCATGGCGAGATGGACTGTAAATGGATATGAAGCGACTAGTACTGCAACTGGTGTATTTACAAGTTCAATTGAAATGGATTACAAGTAAAAACAATTTAACCCCTAGCATCTTCATAGGAATGAGTGCTTCAACAGACTCTGTGATTGAAAGCTAGAACTAGTGAAACTAATTCACAAGCAACAAGGTTATTGGCTCAGTCAATCGAATCGATAGGTGAGGCTAGCTACCTCAAATAAAGGGTGCTTTTTGTACTAACTTAAGTTTAGCGATGATAATGTTATGTGCTAAAACACCCTACCTCCCAAACCAAGGAGTACATATTTATTTCCAACTCTTTCTCACCTAGTATAGGTAGATACACCTTTGGCTCTACCTTTGTAGGCACTATATTTGGATCCGCTACTTGGTTCCTAACCACATAGTCTTAATATCAATCTATTGCATCTTAAGGGTAACATATTACTCCATTACAAATCAAAGGGTCATTAACCAGTGAAAGAAACCTTAGCTTGCAGCTTTCTCTCTCCTTGCTACGTTCACTGGTTCAAACCTATAGGTAATTGGCATAGGACCTGATGCCCTTCTTCTGCTACTAGCTTTGATGTTGTTTTTTGCACCTCTTTCCCGGATGTTGGGTAACCTAGGCCTGCAGTGACTAACTTAGTTCTCGTAAAAACACCATATGGATTTGGTAGGAATGTCACTAGTTGAGGTAGCCATGGGCTGCTAGTCGAATTGAAAAAAATGTTAGCTTAGACTCGCCCCCTAGGATTGATAATTTGTCTTTCCCCGATGGTTGCACATTCAAATGTGAGTAAGATTAGTCAGGAATGAGTGACTTGGGAGAGCCTTGGATGGACTTGGCCTAAGGGACCTTTCCAAACCCTTTATAAACACCTTTTCCCCCTAAGCTAAGTGGGTTTTTTTCACTATTTACATGGGATCTCTAACTACTTGTGTTGGTTTAACTTGGTAAATATCTTTCTTTCTTTGGCTTTTTAATGAGCTATGTCTTGGCTGCTACTAGGTCTCTTTTTGGGATTGCCTATATCATTGGTAGTTCAAGATCAATAGACGTTGAAGCTATTAATGGCACGGGATCTTTATCTCAATACAGATCTCCCATCCTTGCCCTTCCTTATCATTCTCTTTACCTTCATTCCCTACCACTACCATTAGACCCAAAAGTGCCTATCCTTGCTATCTAGTCTCCTTCCCTATCTGATATGATACAAGACATTGCTACCCATATGATCTATCTGATCCCACCAAGCAAACAAAGACATCAGGTCTTTCTTTTGCTATCCAAAGCTGCACGAAGCGGCTTCAACCCGACAATTACTAGCTTGCTTCCTTAGATGAATGACCAAACTGGACTTGTTATTGCCCAAGAGTAACTATGAACTAAACTCAAGACTCAAGCAGTTCAAGCTATTCAAGACTCATCGCTATCCTCATGAGAAACAAAATGAAAGACCTAAAGACTTAAGACCTACCCGACTTCCCTGCTCCCTAGCTTTGCTCCTTACTCATTTTCTTGCTACCTATCTTTTCCTTGCTTGACAAGAAGATGCTAAATATGGTTCAATATACTCCTTGCACTACTACAAAAATAATTTATGGTCACTACAAGAAAAAAGCCTTTCGTTGACAGTTTTTCACCATCAAGGTAGGGTATATCTATCAAGGTATGTTACTATTTATATATGTCATCTATGCCAGTGTCAAGAAAAGTTTAAATCTACCTTGACATTTACATATGTCAAGGTTGTTTCTATTTCTACCAATGATCAAATCTTTGTTACTATGACATATGTCAATGTTTCTTTCACTTTTGTCAAGGTTGGATTCAACATATGTCAAGATTTTTTTATCATATGTCAATGTTAACTTGATCTTCTGTTAAGGTTGCTACAACAAATGTCAAGGATCTTCTGTTAGAATGAAGATCAATGCGTCCTAAACATGCTCCTAAAATTGCAACTCAATCGGACCACGAATTGACCTCGATCAAAGCTAATGATCAAAACAGTTTAGAGAGAAAAGCCCACCAAAACAAAGGTTCTATTTTTGGCCGAAAGATGACTTTCCAAAACTCTAAATCCGATCTTCACTGTTCAAATTGAAGATTAATGAGTTGTGAACCTCTTCTCCAAATTTCAGCTCGATCAGACCATGGACAAAGTGGCATCGTACCTTTGATGAAATCTGGGCATGATGTAAAAAACCTGCGTTTTTCTCTCTTCTCCTCTTTCTCTCTAATGACTATCCGAAACTCCAAATCCAATCTCCACGTTCATATTGAAGATACATGAGCCACGAACCTCTCCTCCAAATTTCAACTCGATCCGACCACGGACGAAGCGGGATTGGACAATTGATGAAATCTGGGTATGATGAGAAAAACCTACGTTTTTCTCTCTTCTCCTCTTTCTTTCTAATGACTTTCCAAAACTCCAAATACGATCGTCACCGTTCAGATTGAAGATGAATGAGTCATGAAACTTTCCTCCAAATTTTAGCTCGATCGGACCACAGACGAAGTGGGATAAGACCTTTGATGAAATCTGGGCAAGATGAAAAAAAACTTGCATTTTTCTCTTCTCTTCTTTCTCTCTAAGAACGGTGGCTCTCTCCCTTCTTTCTCCCTTCTTTCTTGTCTTCCAAAAGCTAGGGTTTTCAATGGAGAGTGAAAATTTAGGGTTTTCAGTAAAGAAAATGGTAAAGGCTTGTTGAAGTATGAAATATGTCTTTCTGTCCCTTCCTTTCTCTTTTTATAGGACTTTATAACAAATTCCAAAATACCACGCATGTCCTTTTTCAATAAATTAAAAATAGTATTCTTTATTTCATCTTCCAATAATAATTTTTATATATTAAACTCATAATGAAAATTGATATTAACATTACTAAAAAAATTTATTAAATATTAACTTCCTTAATCAAAATTGATTGTTGTCACTTCAATTTATAATACTTAGTAAGTAAATTAGATATACACATATCAAACAAATTATTATCATTATTGCTTTTATTTAAGTACCTTGAATACATTGACTTATAAATTATCTGTCAAGATTCTATTATATAAGTCATGAAAGAATTCAACAAATTTTATATATGTCATTATTGGTTTAAACAAGTTGTATATGTCATAGTTGTTCATTAAAATAAGCAACATTGACACATCTCATCTTAAGTCAAGATAATATATGTCAACAATGACCTTTTTTTCTTGTAGTGGGTGTCACTTTTAAAATAATGAGACCATAGGGTTTATAATTAAGAAAGTTGACACATCATATAAAAAATCTTCAATTGAGTTAGTTAGATGATGTTAGTTTTATATTTATAGTGTCATTTTTTAGGAAGTGACATCATATAAAATAATTTTTTTAAAGTATTATAACTCAATGAGCCTACTTGAGCCCACTTTTAGAATTAATAATGAGGGACAATGTATAAAAAGCCCATTGTTTCCACATGCCACCCACAATCCAAAAAATCTCATTACACAACCCTATATATAAAATCATAATCTTCTTCTACCTTTTCTCTCACCCATAGTCAACATATTCACAATTAACATTCTCTACTTTGTGGACTCCCAGATAACCCAAAATCTCTTAGATCTATCATCTTTTTTCTTTTATTAATGTCATTATATTGATTGTTTCAACATCTTTGTATTATGGTTTTTGTGATTTGTGTTTTCTTGAGTTGTAGGGAAGAAAAACTTAGGTTTAAACTTCTATCATAGAAGAATAAACCAGTAGATTAATTGATTTTTTAATTTGAACCAAACACATGGCTGACTACTTAAAAACAAGTGAAAAAGAAGAAAAAATGAATGATTTTTAATATGTATTTATGTGAGAATGACAAATATAGAATTTTGTTGAGATATACTGCCACATAATCTTCATCCCTTCCCAAAAACGAGAGAAAAAAAAAGGAATGATTTTTTTTGTGTTTATCCAAGTGGGAATGAGAGATATAGAATTTCGTTTAGATGCAGTGCTGCCACATGATCTTTATCCTCCATTAAACCCAACATATTAAATCTAATAACTCTCTTCCCAAAAACGAGTAAAGAAAAAAAGGAAAAAGAATGATTTAAAACAAAAGAGGAAAAAATAATGATTTTTTAATGTGTTTTTAAGGAGAATGAGAGAGATAGATTTTCGTTAAGATGCACCGCCACATGTTCTTCATCCTCTCCATTAAGCCCAACATATTAAACCTAATAGCTCTCTTTTTTAAGCCTTCCAATGAAGTCCCTACAGTATCCAACTCAAAATAAGACAACTTAAGCCCCATTAGCCAACAACCTATATTTTGTGTACATCTTGATGAGATTATTATGTGAGAAAATGTCATTAAACAATCCTAATTTGATAATCTTGGCATGCATTTGACTTAAAAATAAATTTCTATTCTATTGATCAAAGAATAAAATCATGTTTGAAAATTATTCTTAAAAACTTATTTAGAGCAAAAATAGTTTTCTAAAATAAAAATAATTATTTTAACTTAGAAAATATATTTGAAAACATTTGATAGAAAATTGGACATGTATTTCACTTAAAATTCATTTCAATTCTATAGCTCAAATAATAAAATCATGTTTGAAAATTATTCTTAAAAACTTATTTAGAGCAAAAAGGGTTTTCCAACATAAAAATAATTTTTAAATTTAGAAAATATATTTGAAAACATTTGATAGAAAACTGTGCATGTATTTGAATTAAAAATAAACTTCTATTCCATAGATCAAAGGATAAAATCATGTTTGAAAATTATTTTTAAAAACTTATTTAGAGCAAAAACTGTTTTCCAACATAAAAATAATTTTTAAATTTAGAAAATATATTTGAAAACATTTGATAGAAAACTGTACATGTATTTGAATTAAAAATAAATTTCTATTCTATAGATCAAAGGATAAAATCATGTTTGAAAATTATTCTAAAAAACTTATTTAGAGTAAAAACGATTTTCTAACATAAAAATAAATTTTTAATTTAGAAAATATATTTGAAAACATTTGATGGAAAACTTTTTTTTTTTTTTAATGTCAATAAGTTGTCTTTTTCTTAATTTAATTGCAATGAATTTGCTTATATGCATTTAAAAATATATAGTATCATATTCAACAATATTTTGATTGGTAGGCAAATTATGATTTTTGAGAGGAATTTTTGTAGCTCTCATAATTATAATTGTATTTTAATAACTATTTCCAATAAAAAAGAAGTTAGATGATAGGCCACGTCGTTCCACTAGACTCCGTAAACCAAATCCCAAA